>OY284486.1:43203080-43313591 GCA_958336395.1 Ctenicera cuprea
ATTACTGTAGACAGTACTGGGTTGTAAAACGCCAATAATAAAATATTTTTTCCACTACTAGCATTAAACGATATCATTATTTACTTTGTTTTAGAGCCAAGAAGATGAATTTCTTTCCTAGTGGTTAATAATATTTCATTTTTAACTACTGGTTAATAATGAAAAGAATTGCTATCTAGTACTCACATGCCTATTTAAAATTAAAAACTTTCATGTAAAAATCTTTTGATTTTACTGGTAATAACTGTTCACCAACACTTTCTGCACCTTCCCTTATTTCAGGAAGAGTGCAGTTTTCACGCAAATCATCAAAATTGGACATTTTATAACCACTATTATAAAATATATATTTTACATAAATGTCAATTGAAATTAACTATTCTCTTGTTTTCAAGCAAGGCTACTTTATTTTTGTGCATATTTGCATTCGTAATTTTATTTTGTATCAATGTAAAATCAATTAATTATAAAAGGAATAAAGGTACTAGTAGTGGAAAATAGTATATTATAGGCCAAGGTAGAGAAGACATTTTTCTCAGCCGAGCAGAATTATTTCCCGAGATGTGAAGCATCGAGGGAAATAAGTTGCGAGGCTGATAAGTCTTCTCTACCGTGGTTTATATATTATTTTTTCCACTACTAGCACCCTTTTCCTTTTATAATTAATTGATTTTACATTAATAAAAAATAAAATTACAAATGCAAATATGCACAAAAATAAAGTAGCCTTGCTTGAAAACAAGAGAATAGTTAATTTCAATTGACATTTATGTAAAAAATATATTTCATAATAGTGGTTATAAAATGTCCAATTTTGATGATTTCAGTGAAAACTGCACTCCTCCTGAAATTAAGGAGGGTGCAGAAAGTGTTGGTGAACAGTTATTACCAGTAAAATCAAAAGATTTTTACATGAAAGTTTATGGTGAATTTAAAGATTGGTAGCAATTGTTTTCATTATTAACCAGTAGTTAATAATGAAATATTAGTAACCACTAGGAAAGAAATTCATCTTCTTGGCTCTAAAACAAAGTAAATAATGATATCGTTTAATGCTAGTAGTGGAAAAAATAATATATAAACCACGGTAGAGAGTTAGTGTTTAAAATTGATGACTTATCTGCCAATAGATCTAATAAAACTGTCATAACAGCAGTTCCTTGGTGATCGGTTGGTTGATCAGTTAGTTATGAAATTCAATATATGCAGTATTCCTTACTTTCGAGAAGAAAAAAGAAAAAAGTATAACGAATATGGAATTTGTTAATTGTTAACGATACGTCCATAAAATCAATCATCAAGTATTGATAGTGCTACACATAGTTAACCCTGCTCATAGATCAGGTGCTCTGAGAAGCAGTGAGTCACGAATAGAAATGGAAAGTTGTTAACACATCAAGTGTCGCACCTGAACGCCATGTTTGTTTGACTGTCGTTTGTCTTTGTTTTACGATGCTATGGTCAACTGAAGGTCGTGAATATTTCATCATACCATTCAAGCATGAACTATACATTTTGTTCAGCTAGAGACTCCTACTGCCGTAGTAAAACAAACTCTTGAAATATACACCTCTTTTTTATCTTCGTTTAATTGGTATATAACTTTTTAAATTGCATTACTTTTAGATCACTCCCTATAATTATAGCAGTAGAAAGAAAGTCTTCATCGGGTGTTTTTTCTGTGATTTAAAAATCTATTTTAATATTAGTTTTATAGGCATAATTTAAAATCCGGATGTTTGTATTTTTTCTACAAGAAAAGTAGCAATTCCTGGAACTTGTGGATTACATTTATTTATTATTACACTTTTAAACTAACTCCTGCAAACTTCTAAGCAATTGTCTTTACAAAAATGTGTGGCTGCATTGTGATACAAATCGCATGCGCATACGATTTCAATTCTTGAGTCTTACATTAGGAATCTATGATTAAAAAGTTTAATAGCAGTGTTGTAGCAGTTACAGTGACAACTGATAAAGCGTTGTTGATTATATATTACTAAAATTATAATATACAGAAAAAATGTTTCCAGTTTTTATCTATAAATCATCTTGCTTTATCATTTTAGTTCCTGAGTAGGTGAAAATAAGCAAAAACAAAAAACAGTAAAGCTTTGCGGTGAAAAGTGTATAGTACATTAACATTGAGTATCTAAACTGTAAATTAATATTGGGCAATATTTTATTGATATAGCCTTCTCACTTGAAAGATCCGTTAGATAATTTACCTCCCGTTTCACGACAATTTAAAACTAACAGTACAATTAACGCCTTCGGCTTTATTTTCCTGTTTTACTAATTCACATGTATGTTCGAGAAATAAATGAAGAAGGAAGTATTATTTTTGGTGTTGCAAAAGATTTTCGTGTGGTCTTCTTTTAGAAACGCGAAAACAAATATTTTTTGCTTGTATGCTTCAAATTGACATAGCTTGCAAAACAATTTTTCATAAAGATGTCGAAGTTTTACTTCTATCATTTATCGAAGAAGATTATTTTTTGCAGCTTTCTTAGGAATAAAATCTACATTGCTACGAAAATTACGTTTTTTATCTATAACTACTCCTAAATATTTAACTTGAGACACCTCTTCTAATTCCAAGTCTTTTATCTTTATTTTTTTGATTTATTTTCTCGAGTTTTACTTGATATAACAATAAATCTTGTTTTTGAAATAATTAATTTAAATTTATTTATTTGTAGCTATTTAGCTATAACTTCGAGATCCATATTGATTTTATTAATGGCATTTGTAACATCATCGAACACTGAAAGCAATTATCGGCAAATAAATTTAACGAGCTGTATATAACATTTAAAACTAAATTGTTAATGGACAATACAAACAACAGGGAACCCAAGACGGACCCTTGAGGAACACCTACGTTTTTACAAATTTCCGTGGATTCTTCACTACCAAATGCAGTAGTTTGGGATCGAATAGTAAAGATAACTTTTAATTCGCTTTTTTTCTTTACCGCGAATTCCGTATTTTTCCAGTTTCATTACCAATCTTTTTCTATTGATACTTTCAAATGCACGTTTATAATCAAAAAACACTCCCACACTTTTATATAGATCAAGTTCACTTGCCCAATTAACTAAAACGGGGTTTAATGCTGTTTCGCAGGAATGCTTATTTCTAATCCCTGCTGAGTATAATTTAAGATGTTATTTAATTCCAGGAGTCTTTTTCCAAAAACTTAAAAAATTAATTTTGTTTCATCACAAAAAATTGCAGCGTACTACTAGTTTACTTTACATCTCTGTCTCTCCCCCGGAGCCTGTGGGAAACTCATACGTTGACCAAAGCACACAACTACCTCTTAAAACTAGTCGACCGGCTACTGTTTCTCTTTGCAGTTAGTAGTAAAATTAAAAAGATTTTCAAAAACGTTATACTATTATTTTTGTATGAAAGCTGTAGTATGTTTTTATAAAATTTTACTATTATGCAGCTATTATGCGATACCAGCGGAAATACTGAAAAAAGGGGGAGAAGTATTACACAGAACGGTATTTGAATTAGTGAAGAAAATATGGAGAGAAGAAAAACTACCAAATGAATGGAACATCAGCATTATCAGTCCGATATATAAAAAAGGAGACAAACTTAACTGTGATAATTACCGAGGAATTAGCTTATTAAGTGTGGCATATAAAATACTCGCAACAATAATACATAACCGACTAGAGCCATATTACGAGAACATAATAAGCCAAAACCAAACAGCTTTTAGAAAAGGTAAATCAACAACAGACCAGCTATTTATACTAAAACAAATAATGGAAAAAACATGGGAGTTTGGGATAGATACCTACCACATATTTGTAGATTTTCAAAAAGCCTACGACAGTTTAAACAGAGACAGGTTATTCAACAGTCTGGAAGAATTCAAGATCCCAGGAAAACTGATAAAAATGATTAAATGTACACTAGAAGAAACATATATACAGGTCATAGTACAAAATAAAACAACAAAACAAGTGAAGACAAATATAGGTTTGAGACAAGGTGACAGCTTATCGCCAGTGCTATTTAACTTAGCCTTAGAAAAAGTGATCAGAAGTATTGACATTGACAGAAATGGTACAATATATAACAAGTCAAATCAAATGCTTATATACGCCGATGACATCGACATCATGGGAAGGTCAATCTTAAACGCAAAAGAGGTACTTCTAGAACTAGATCAGACGAGAAAAGAGATAGGACTGAAGATCAATGAAGAAAAAACCAAAGTAATGCCGATCACTAAAAGTCAACCTAGATTAAGACAGAATGTAACAATAGATGAGTATAACCTGGAGGTAATGAATAATTTCAAATACCTAGGAACAATGATTACGAAAGACAATGACGAAACAGTAGAAATTAAGGCAAGAATCACACAAACAAACCGGGTTTTCTATTCCCTCAACAAAGTACTAACAGACAAGCACATAGAAAGGAACACAAAACCTTGCTTAGACCCATAATAACATACGGCAGCGAAACTTGGACACTAACGCAGAAGAACGAAGAGAGGTTGGGCGTTTTTGAAAGAAAAGTGCTGAGGAAAATCCTGGGACCAATTAAAGAAGGCGAAACATGGAGGAAAAAATGGAACCATGAACTATATGAAGATTTCAAAGAAGCAGATATAGTGACATATATAAGCCTAGGACGACTGCGATGGGCAGGCCATGTAAGAAGGATGGATGGAAGTGCCATAGCGAAACGGGTAGAAGAACAAAATCCGGAAGGAAAACGAAGTAGAGGACGTCCACGAAGAAGGTGAAGTGCAACCGTAACAGAAGACGCAACTAAGATCCTGCCCACGAAAAACTGGAGACGACTGGCGGAGGATAGGGAAGAATGGCTAAGGAGGATAGGGGAGGCCAAGGTCCGACTTGGACTGTAGTGCCGCTGCGTAAGTAAGTAAGTATTATGCAGCTATGCTCTCGGTACAGTAGTAAGAGTGGTGAGGTATTACTGTAGACAGTACTGGGTTGTAAAACGCCAATAATAAAATATTTTTTCCACTACTAGCATTAAACGATATCATTATTTACTTTGTTTTAGAGCCAAGAAGATGAATTTCTTTCCTAGTGGTTAATAATATTTCATTTTTAACTACTGGTTAATAATGAAAAGAATTGCTATCTAGTACTCACATGCCTATTTAAAATTAAAAACTTTCATGTAAAAATCTTTTGATTTTACTGGTAATAACTGTTCACCAACACTTTCTGCACCTTCCCTTATTTCAGGAAGAGTGCAGTTTTCACGCAAATCATCAAAATTGGACATTTTATAACCACTATTATAAAATATATATTTTACATAAATGTCAATTGAAATTAACTATTCTCTTGTTTTCAAGCAAGGCTACTTTATTTTTGTGCATATTTGCATTCGTAATTTTATTTTGTATCAATGTAAAATCAATTAATTATAAAAGGAATAAAGGTACTAGTAGTGGAAAATAGTATATTATAGGCCAAGGTAGAGAAGACATTTTTCTCAGCCGAGCAGAATTATTTCCCGAGATGTGAAGCATCGAGGGAAATAAGTTGCGAGGCTGATAAGTCTTCTCTACCGTGGTTTATATATTATTTTTTCCACTACTAGCACCCTTTTCCTTTTATAATTAATTGATTTTACATTAATAAAAAATAAAATTACAAATGCAAATATGCACAAAAATAAAGTAGCCTTGCTTGAAAACAAGAGAATAGTTAATTTCAATTGACATTTATGTAAAAAATATATTTCATAATAGTGGTTATAAAATGTCCAATTTTGATGATTTCAGTGAAAACTGCACTCCTCCTGAAATTAAGGAGGGTGCAGAAAGTGTTGGTGAACAGTTATTACCAGTAAAATCAAAAGATTTTTACATGAAAGTTTATGGTGAATTTAAAGATTGGTAGCAATTGTTTTCATTATTAACCAGTAGTTAATAATGAAATATTAGTAACCACTAGGAAAGAAATTCATCTTCTTGGCTCTAAAACAAAGTAAATAATGATATCGTTTAATGCTAGTAGTGGAAAAAATAATATATAAACCACGGTAGAGAGTTAGTGTTTAAAATTGATGACTTATCTGCCAATAGATCTAATAAAACTGTCATAACAGCAGTTCCTTGGTGATCGGTTGGTTGATCAGTTAGTTATGAAATTCAATATATGCAGTATTCCTTACTTTCGAGAAGAAAAAAGAAAAAAGTATAACGAATATGGAATTTGTTAATTGTTAACGATACGTCCATAAAATCAATCATCAAGTATTGATAGTGCTACACATAGTTAACCCTGCTCATAGATCAGGTGCTCTGAGAAGCAGTGAGTCACGAATAGAAATGGAAAGTTGTTAACACATCAAGTGTCGCACCTGAACGCCATGTTTGTTTGACTGTCGTTTGTCTTTGTTTTACGATGCTATGGTCAACTGAAGGTCGTGAATATTTCATCATACCATTCAAGCATGAACTATACATTTTGTTCAGCTAGAGACTCCTACTGCCGTAGTAAAACAAACTCTTGAAATATACACCTCTTTTTTATCTTCGTTTAATTGGTATATAACTTTTTAAATTGCATTACTTTTAGATCACTCCCTATAATTATAGCAGTAGAAAGAAAGTCTTCATCGGGTGTTTTTTCTGTGATTTAAAAATCTATTTTAATATTAGTTTTATAGGCATAATTTAAAATCCGGATGTTTGTATTTTTTCTACAAGAAAAGTAGCAATTCCTGGAACTTGTGGATTACATTTATTTATTATTACACTTTTAAACTAACTCCTGCAAACTTCTAAGCAATTGTCTTTACAAAAATGTGTGGCTGCATTGTGATACAAATCGCATGCGCATACGATTTCAATTCTTGAGTCTTACATTAGGAATCTATGATTAAAAAGTTTAATAGCAGTGTTGTAGCAGTTACAGTGACAACTGATAAAGCGTTGTTGATTATATATTACTAAAATTATAATATACAGAAAAAATGTTTCCAGTTTTTATCTATAAATCATCTTGCTTTATCATTTTAGTTCCTGAGTAGGTGAAAATAAGCAAAAACAAAAAACAGTAAAGCTTTGCGGTGAAAAGTGTATAGTACATTAACATTGAGTATCTAAACTGTAAATTAATATTGGGCAATATTTTATTGATATAGCCTTCTCACTTGAAAGATCCGTTAGATAATTTACCTCCCGTTTCACGACAATTTAAAACTAACAGTACAATTAACGCCTTCGGCTTTATTTTCCTGTTTTACTAATTCACATGTATGTTCGAGAAATAAATGAAGAAGGAAGTATTATTTTTGGTGTTGCAAAAGATTTTCGTGTGGTCTTCTTTTAGAAACGCGAAAACAAATATTTTTTGCTTGTATGCTTCAAATTGACATAGCTTGCAAAACAATTTTTCATAAAGATGTCGAAGTTTTACTTCTATCATTTATCGAAGAAGATTATTTTTTGCAGCTTTCTTAGGAATAAAATCTACATTGCTACGAAAATTACGTTTTTTATCTATAACTACTCCTAAATATTTAACTTGAGACACCTCTTCTAATTCCAAGTCTTTTATCTTTATTTTTTTGATTTATTTTCTCGAGTTTTACTTGATATAACAATAAATCTTGTTTTTGAAATAATTAATTTAAATTTATTTATTTGTAGCTATTTAGCTATAACTTCGAGATCCATATTGATTTTATTAATGGCATTTGTAACATCATCGAACACTGAAAGCAATTATCGGCAAATAAATTTAACGAGCTGTATATAACATTTAAAACTAAATTGTTAATGGACAATACAAACAACAGGGAACCCAAGACGGACCCTTGAGGAACACCTACGTTTTTACAAATTTCCGTGGATTCTTCACTACCAAATGCAGTAGTTTGGGATCGAATAGTAAAGATAACTTTTAATTCGCTTTTTTTCTTTACCGCGAATTCCGTATTTTTCCAGTTTCATTACCAATCTTTTTCTATTGATACTTTCAAATGCACGTTTATAATCAAAAAACACTCCCACACTTTTATATAGATCAAGTTCACTTGCCCAATTAACTAAAACGGGGTTTAATGCTGTTTCGCAGGAATGCTTATTTCTAATCCCTGCTGAGTATAATTTAAGATGTTATTTAATTCCAGGAGTCTTTTTCCAAAAACTTAAAAAATTAATTTTGTTTCATCACAAAAAATTGCAGCGTACTACTAGTTTACTTTACATCTCTGTCTCTCCCCCGGAGCCTGTGGGAAACTCATACGTTGACCAAAGCACACAACTACCTCTTAAAACTAGTCGACCGGCTACTGTTTCTCTTTGCAGTTAGTAGTAAAATTAAAAAGATTTTCAAAAACGTTATACTATTATTTTTGTATGAAAGCTGTAGTATGTTTTTATAAAATTTTACTATTATGCAGCTATTATGCGATACCAGCGGAAATACTGAAAAAAGGGGGAGAAGTATTACACAGAACGGTATTTGAATTAGTGAAGAAAATATGGAGAGAAGAAAAACTACCAAATGAATGGAACATCAGCATTATCAGTCCGATATATAAAAAAGGAGACAAACTTAACTGTGATAATTACCGAGGAATTAGCTTATTAAGTGTGGCATATAAAATACTCGCAACAATAATACATAACCGACTAGAGCCATATTACGAGAACATAATAAGCCAAAACCAAACAGCTTTTAGAAAAGGTAAATCAACAACAGACCAGCTATTTATACTAAAACAAATAATGGAAAAAACATGGGAGTTTGGGATAGATACCTACCACATATTTGTAGATTTTCAAAAAGCCTACGACAGTTTAAACAGAGACAGGTTATTCAACAGTCTGGAAGAATTCAAGATCCCAGGAAAACTGATAAAAATGATTAAATGTACACTAGAAGAAACATATATACAGGTCATAGTACAAAATAAAACAACAAAACAAGTGAAGACAAATATAGGTTTGAGACAAGGTGACAGCTTATCGCCAGTGCTATTTAACTTAGCCTTAGAAAAAGTGATCAGAAGTATTGACATTGACAGAAATGGTACAATATATAACAAGTCAAATCAAATGCTTATATACGCCGATGACATCGACATCATGGGAAGGTCAATCTTAAACGCAAAAGAGGTACTTCTAGAACTAGATCAGACGAGAAAAGAGATAGGACTGAAGATCAATGAAGAAAAAACCAAAGTAATGCCGATCACTAAAAGTCAACCTAGATTAAGACAGAATGTAACAATAGATGAGTATAACCTGGAGGTAATGAATAATTTCAAATACCTAGGAACAATGATTACGAAAGACAATGACGAAACAGTAGAAATTAAGGCAAGAATCACACAAACAAACCGGGTTTTCTATTCCCTCAACAAAGTACTAACAGACAAGCACATAGAAAGGAACACAAAACCTTGCTTAGACCCATAATAACATACGGCAGCGAAACTTGGACACTAACGCAGAAGAACGAAGAGAGGTTGGGCGTTTTTGAAAGAAAAGTGCTGAGGAAAATCCTGGGACCAATTAAAGAAGGCGAAACATGGAGGAAAAAATGGAACCATGAACTATATGAAGATTTCAAAGAAGCAGATATAGTGACATATATAAGCCTAGGACGACTGCGATGGGCAGGCCATGTAAGAAGGATGGATGGAAGTGCCATAGCGAAACGGGTAGAAGAACAAAATCCGGAAGGAAAACGAAGTAGAGGACGTCCACGAAGAAGGTGAAGTGCAACCGTAACAGAAGACGCAACTAAGATCCTGCCCACGAAAAACTGGAGACGACTGGCGGAGGATAGGGAAGAATGGCTAAGGAGGATAGGGGAGGCCAAGGTCCGACTTGGACTGTAGTGCCGCTGCGTAAGTAAGTAAGTATTATGCAGCTATGCTCTCGGTACAGTAGTAAGAGTGGTGAGGTATTACTGTAGACAGTACTGGGTTGTAAAACGCCAATAATAAAATATTTTTTCCACTACTAGCATTAAACGATATCATTATTTACTTTGTTTTAGAGCCAAGAAGATGAATTTCTTTCCTAGTGGTTAATAATATTTCATTTTTAACTACTGGTTAATAATGAAAAGAATTGCTATCTAGTACTCACATGCCTATTTAAAATTAAAAACTTTCATGTAAAAATCTTTTGATTTTACTGGTAATAACTGTTCACCAACACTTTCTGCACCTTCCCTTATTTCAGGAAGAGTGCAGTTTTCACGCAAATCATCAAAATTGGACATTTTATAACCACTATTATAAAATATATATTTTACATAAATGTCAATTGAAATTAACTATTCTCTTGTTTTCAAGCAAGGCTACTTTATTTTTGTGCATATTTGCATTCGTAATTTTATTTTGTATCAATGTAAAATCAATTAATTATAAAAGGAATAAAGGTACTAGTAGTGGAAAATAGTATATTATAGGCCAAGGTAGAGAAGACATTTTTCTCAGCCGAGCAGAATTATTTCCCGAGATGTGAAGCATCGAGGGAAATAAGTTGCGAGGCTGATAAGTCTTCTCTACCGTGGTTTATATATTATTTTTTCCACTACTAGCACCCTTTTCCTTTTATAATTAATTGATTTTACATTAATAAAAAATAAAATTACAAATGCAAATATGCACAAAAATAAAGTAGCCTTGCTTGAAAACAAGAGAATAGTTAATTTCAATTGACATTTATGTAAAAAATATATTTCATAATAGTGGTTATAAAATGTCCAATTTTGATGATTTCAGTGAAAACTGCACTCCTCCTGAAATTAAGGAGGGTGCAGAAAGTGTTGGTGAACAGTTATTACCAGTAAAATCAAAAGATTTTTACATGAAAGTTTATGGTGAATTTAAAGATTGGTAGCAATTGTTTTCATTATTAACCAGTAGTTAATAATGAAATATTAGTAACCACTAGGAAAGAAATTCATCTTCTTGGCTCTAAAACAAAGTAAATAATGATATCGTTTAATGCTAGTAGTGGAAAAAATAATATATAAACCACGGTAGAGAAGACTTATCAGCCTCGCAATTTATTTCCCTCGATGCTTCACATCTCGGGAAATAATTCTGCTCCGCTGAGAAAAATGTCTTTTCTACCTTGGTCTATAATATACTATTTGAACCTATCAATATCTAAAATATAGGAAAGTGCTTCGCTTGTTTTTATTTTTTAATGGTATGCCCATCCGGTCCAATTGGCTTTCTGGTCTACAAAAAGTAGATGTTAGTCAAGAAGGCACAAATTTTGGATGTGTGTCTTGGTATCTACCCTGTTGTGTTTCTATTTTATTCAACTTTTTCTCCCAGCTACGCTACACTGCAGAAGAGAACAAATCGATGTCCGTAGCTGCTTCGTCTTTCTGTTTTTGAGCGTTAATTTGTTTTCTCTTATATTTTCATTAATTTTACCTGGCTTTTATTATTATCTTTTTATTATTCATATTAGGGCAGTAGTGTGGGCTGTGGCATGGTATTCCCATCCGGGTCGATTAGCTTGCTGGTCTACGTAGTGTAGGTATTAGTCATGAAGGCACAAACTTAGAGTACACTGAAGAGCAACAATAACATCGATGTCGTCGTCGTCGTTTTTATTTTACTCTTACCGTCTTCCGGGCATTTTCTTTGAAAGTCTTGGAATATTCCTTCTTCGTTCTTCAGTTTACTTAATTGATTTGCTGCTTTGAATACCGCCCACTATTTTGATTTCTTGATCAAGGGTGCATTCCAACTCACAGATAAAGGCATCTTTACGAATCATACGAGAACTGGCGGCTGGTACGTTATTGAACATTTTAGGTGTTAGAACATTGATTTTTATTAGGCAGTCTTGTGATGTATACGTATACCACAGCTAGATCTATTTACTCGTTGATAAATCTCACGTATGATGCAATTAAAACTGTGATTCAATGTTGCGTAACACTGCTGTTGAGCACAGGTATTTGTTGTTTCAGAGAGTTATGCTCTTTTCATATTATTCTTTGCTTAAACACAAATTTTGTGAATTGTAGTATATTGCCAATATTTCGCTTGGCACTTCTAACGTCCAGTATGTTCCATTATCAACCTTGAGTGGAATGGCAGTTATTTTGGTAACAGTAAACTCTGATATTTCTGCTAACAATGAATATCTGTAAATGTAGATTTAGTGTTGACTCTTCTAGTTTTGTCCGTACGTTTGTCACTGTTATTATATTGATGTTAGAAGGTATTTTTTTTGTTGCTGACAAAATTATTTCTGCGACACGCGTGAAGAAATAAACTCGAACAAAGTGTTTTCGCTGGAAGTGAACATCTCACAGCTTGTTATATTGCTCCCTAGTTAGTTACTTTAACATAATTTATAGCTATTTGGTATTCAGGCAGTATTTGATTATTTAACTTATTTTCGTTTATCTAATGCATCATCATTTACCCCGAACACAGTAATGAGTTTTCCTAATATACATATGTTCTGTTAATTACTGACTACCTCGCCCATACTTCTTGTTGTCCATTGGAATTGCTGCTGTTCAGCCAGATGATGTATTAAAGTTGTACGTTTTCCTTGGTGTGTTAAAGCCTTGGCCTTTTGTAGAGTGGCCTATAGCTCGCTCAAGTGATATTTCATGGAGTTCACACCGGCTTACCAAAGTCCTGCGAAGTAGGGGCTGCCGTGGGATGAGTCCTAAAAGACGCTAAACTTTATTGAATATTACTCTTTTAACATAGCTTGAAATCCTTTATCTACTATTTTGCTAGCGTCGACATATGTTGTGTTGTTGTTATGTGCATATGACTTCTTCTAGCGACAAATCTGAATGCAGCTGGGAAAGCTTTAGTTGACATGCCCTAACTATGTTTTTTTGGAGAAATAAATTAAGTTTATAAAAAAGATTACTTCTATTACTACTTATCGAGTGATGTTATCGTGCATCAACACAATTGAGTTTGTCAATGAAAGACAGAATTATAGATAATTTTAATGTTCCAGTGGCATTTTTTAGAATATTCCATGACCAAAAAAATTGAATTATTATTAAGTATAATTGTTTGTTATGTACTAACGTACAAACGCCTTATTTTATTATTTTAAAGCAAAAATAAAAAAATTTGTTGACATGTTGCTATGGTTATACAGCACCAATAACAGCGGAGTTTCCTAAAAAAGGATTACCGCGGCCAGTCAGAGTTTAATTAGTTAAAAATCTGAAAATAAACAGCTGGCAATGGCTGTTTCAATGCGAATGAAATATTCATTATTATTGTTGTCGTTATAGACAATATTAAATTAATAATGTATAACAACTAACTGAAAATTAATATTTAACTAAAAGCAATTACCCAAACGGCGCATTTTCCTTAGCAAAATGATGTATTTAGAGGTCTTTATTAATTTAGAAAATTAAAGCTAGAAACGATTTCGTTCGTACCTTAAAATCTGACCAATTAGACATAACTGCAACTAAGCATAGGTAGTCTTAAAGCAATAAAATCAAACTTTTTACCTTCCTCGCCATACGGAGTATAGCTAGAGGCAGGTATTGTATTCATCAAAATTTAGAAATTTTGTAAGTTGAGAGGATATTAACACTACAATCTTTCACCCATTAGCATAATGCAGAAAGGGCGGAAGTAGGTAGGGATATCGCGCTGGCGCGCACATAGGCAAGGGCGCACATGGAGACACAGAGACACGCAGAAACCCACAGACACACGGAGACACGCACAAAGCGACACACATGGAATCACACAAAGATATACACACAGACACACACACAGAGACCCATAAGGAGACACATGAGTCACACACAGAGAGACACATATAGAGTGTTTGCAACTTCGTTATTAAAAAAGATATCAAAATAATTTTTTTTTCTTTTAAATGAGAGAAGTATAGCACAAAATGCCTTATGCCGATTTTAAATATCGCTTACTCTTTTTGCACAACGGCATACAACTTTTGATTTTTAGATGGAACACTATATATTTTTAGATACTTGAAATCAGCGCTAAAAATACTTTATAGTGGTATACTTCAAACGAAATTTTAGAGTTAGATTTCTTTAAATTATATAAAATATGTTTTCTTAATGCATGACATGACTTATGTAAACTCACTAACAATTGCTCAAGAAATGTAGAATAAACGCAACTTGCCTTTAAAAGTGCACCGCGGTCTGATTATTCCACCGAACTTCTTAAAACATTTGAAATTTCAATTTTTTTGGAACCATATGAGTTGCATTAGATAGTTAAAAACTCCAATAAAACAGCTTTGCAATTATGTGCCATACTTTCGTTTTTGCTTAAAATTAGCATTTGATAAAACAAAAATACATCAAACAATATTATAATAAGTAAGTAATTGCTAAATATCCATACATATCAAAGGGTTTTTTCCGGTTCCTCCAGCGGCTACCGCTTCACCAATTTGGACAATTTTTTTTTTCAATGAAAGGTCTCTATCCTCAGATGGAACATGAAACATTTTTATATTTTTATTCTACATCGATTTTTCAATAATAATTATTTTAATTTATAATATATATGAAAGTCTGCTAAACGAGCTTTACTTGAGGTGACATCTACACCAACGTCGCGTCTCCCTTATGGAACTAATGCATCACGTGACTTATCATTTAGCCGGTTCTGTCAACGCTTAGTCTGTCAGTGCATTGGGCGCTGGGATAACACTAGTTAGTTATTAATAGACTTTAGATTTAGTTGCACAATTAAAATAAAAAAGCCATAAAACAAAAACAGAAAATGGTCAACTAACAAGTAGCACTAATTTAATGGAAACAGACAAACAAGTAATACTGATAATAATAATAACTGTCAAATTTAATGTTTACTATTTTTTTTGTGTTAGCAATAATTTTTATATTGTAGAGGGGTATGTGTCAGTATGTAATTTTTTTTAAAGGTGTAATATTAAAAATAATGTTTAGGTTGTACAATGATAATTTTTACTTTTTTTTTGTGTATGTAATAAATAATTTTAATATAACTGGTCCCGTCTTATTTTAACTGAGCAAAATTAAATCATCGTAAAACCTACAATGTTTTTTTGAAAAGTTTTGGTGAGACTAATATAATGTGAAGTGCGCAAATCAGGAACCTACGAAGCGGTGATGTCTTAATCCGTAGTGTAGTTCAGGCAGGAATTAACGTTGTGCAGTTCGTTCGTGGTGCAGTTCGGGTAGAGGATTTTAAATACCTAAACCGAAAACTGAGACAAGAGCTTATCCGTGGTGAAGTTTGTGTGCGCCCTTCTGAATATGCAAGCTATAATGTCTTGTGAAACGTTAGTTTGTACGAGTTTACAATCAGCTGACAAGCATTACCGGATTAAGTATTCTTGTCGTGACAAACAAGATTAAGATCAAATCCTTGTCCGCCCCAAGGTTTTAACAATCTAAGCATACGGCCTTGTTTAGGCAGGCAGGACCCACGAACCACCATCGCTTTTAGAGCAAATGCTTGTAAAGGCAAGCAGGCAGGCTACAGGTCGGTCATTACCTGATTATGCTGAGTGTCATATCTAAATGATGACGCGGTGTAAGCCGAAAGTAAATAGTAAATTATCTTCTTTTAATAACATTATTTTTCTCGTATTTCTATTTCGTAGTAAGATTACATGTTTAAACTATTATAGCAGTGCAGTAGTGCAGTTTTTTCGAATGTAATGCAATATGTGGTATACTGAGTAGCTGTGACTAAGTTTCCTTAAGAAACATTTTAAAATATTGTAAGTTTTATCTGAGTGAAGGCTTTCAGCTCCCAGTTTTTCTCACATCTCCATCTAGGAGGTCCCGAGAACTTTATTATAAAAAACATTTCCATCTGAGCCGACACTACAAAGAAGTAAATTATATAGAAAATATAGTTAATGGAAAAAGTGCGGGCTCACAGCACCGAGCGCGTCTATCAATTCAAAAGTCATTACGGCAGACGCATAGGTAATTATAATAATATAATCGGTTTAAGCAATTTGTATTTGTCAGAACCTGTGCGGTCTATTACCTTTGTTACCTTATGTTATAATAATACCAGGGACGGTAAAAATCCGGGACTGTGGTTCAGTAGAGCAGTGGAGTGTGCGTTTGTATCTGCCATTAAGATTATTCCCGCTAGTGATACGTCTTCATGAAAAAATAGCATATAACTTAAATGCATCTCTTTGGGCACGTTTTTGGTAATACTTATCTGCTAGCGTTTGTGGTTCATAGTAATGCAGTGCTACCGGATTATCACGGCACCTTGCATGATGCCTTCTAATTAGCTAAAGAGGTATCCTTAAAAATCAAAATTTTATGTGTCATCAAATTGTACACTCACTCCTACTAGCTTAATATGTTCCAATAATTATAAATGACATTAATCTAAAGTGGCGGGCGGCTGCAAAATCGACAAAACAGAATGAACCGTTGTTGATATTATGACAGAAGGTCCAAACATCTTTTGGTATGCAATTTAGCAGTATTAATGAGCTTCCGTTTACTTTATTGAAATGAGCTGGTAGATTTCTAATTAACCTTCTTGATAGTTAATTGCCGCGACTTTAAAGTCTACTTTATTTATAATAATTATATCAGTGGCTTTTGTTTGATACAAAACTATTGAACAAAAATGTTCTTAAAAAGCCATTCAACTGCCAAAAAATATGTTCTTTACATGTACTCTTGCCACATGTAAAATTCTTGCCGTTTTTTTTGACTAATTTGACATTGAAATTTTTAGTCAGCAGCTACAAAAAATTATATACATTTTCTGGATATTGAAACGTCATTTTCTACAAATATGCATTTAGTAGATCGTAAATATTTAGAGGTAACATACTTATTTAGGTAGTATATTGATTCGGTGATGTGTTGAATGTATTTGTTTTACTGAGAAGAGCTGGTCTTTCCAATTCTAGTTGCAATATTAACTTCAACGTATTTTCTATTAAATTCCCATAAAGTTTTAAAACATTGTAATAAATGCGAAAAGGTCTCAACGCGGTTGCCCGACAGCTTTTTATAGAATGGAGTGGTTAGTGGTGGTGGTTTAAAAAAATTGCGTTGAAGAGGGGTTGATTCTCGTCATTTATATACTTACTTACTATATCAAATCCCTCATTTACCGTAAGGTGTCGAGGGTTAGGTTGGGCGGATCTTACTTGCAGAATAGCTTTCAATTCTTCCTGTCCTTCGCTGTTGACTGCGCGTGTTTCCAGTTGCTTCCTTTTTTCTTCACTATTCTTGCTACTTTCGCGTTCCACTTTTTCTTTGGCCTTCCTCTTATTCGTTTCTTATTTGAGACTATTTCTGACAATTTTTTTGCTTTTATATCGGTTGGCACTCTTACCGTATGTCCGAACCACCTAAGTTGCTGTCTTTCGATTTTCAATTGTACCTGCTCCACCTCTAATCCGTTCCCTATATCGGCATTCCGTATTTTATCTTATCTGGTAACTCCTGCGACGTTTCTTAGGAATTTTATTTCACAAGCTTGGGTCTTGCTTTTTTGTCTTTTGGTAAGTACCCACGATTCGCAGCCGTAGATTAGAGTTGTACGAACACTGAGTTAAACACTTTTATTTTGATTTTCTTGGACACTTCCTTCTTTGCTATAAAGGTACGTTCTAGAGCACTTGTAAGTTTGGTTGCCGCACTTATTCTATTGTTCACCTCGCCTTCTAAGCCTCCATGTTCTTCGATTATTGCACCCAGATATTTCAGCTTATTTGTTTGTCTTTGTCTTACATTTTCAATATGCACCTCTATCACCTCCGGCTCTCTCGCTATCACCATTACCTCTGTTTTATTAATATTTACTTCCATTTTAAACTCTGCTATGGCGTCTTTCCAAGCTATGATGCTTTTTTGTAGTTCTGTGTTGCTATTTGCAAACAGTAGTAGGTCGTGTGGGTACATTAATTCCTAGATTTTCACTGCTTTTAGTTTTGTAGCCCCCCCCCCCCCCCCCTATTGCCCTCTTTACTTTATCATCCACTTGTTTAGAGATTTCGTTCAATATAGCAATAATCTAATAGATCGGTGTTAGTACCTCGTTTTCTAAGCGTTTTCCATATTTCCTCTCTTTCGACGCTGTCAAATGCTTTTGCCAGGTCAATTGCGCAAACATAGACTTTCCCGTATGTTCCAGTATTTTTTCCTGTATTTGCCTTAGGCTAAAAGTCCAGTCTTGTGCGCCTCGTCTCGGTCCGAATCCAGCTTGTTTGTCACCTATTGTCTCTTCAATACTTGTTCTCAATCGTTTCTCGAGTATTTGTTTGTATATGTTTCCCACCACGCTCAATAGGGAGATTCCGCGGTAGTTATCACATGTGGCTCTGTCACCCTTTTTATAAATTGGTACTATGACGGCCATTTTCCAATCTTTGGGTACTGTCTTGTTCTCCATGCTAAGTTAATTACGTTGTGTAACAGAGAGATACTTTTTTCCCCCATGTATTTTATCATTTCTGGTTTTATGCCGTCTTGGCCTGCTGCCTTTCCAATATTGAGTTTTTGTATCGCTTCTTCTACTTCAGTCATTTGTATCTCCACATTTCTTTGGCGACCTATTTTCTCCATTTCTTGTTGTCTTCTACTATTTTCGTCTGGCCTTGTATCCTGGGAGATTTGTGCTGCCAGGAGCTCAGAAAAGTATTCGTGTCATCTTTCTGTTATCTGTTTTTCTGTGGTTAACAGTTTTCTATTTCTACTTTTTCTCCCTCTAACAGCATTCTTCTTTGTTTTTCGTAACCCTTTGAGGACTCGGAAGAGCATTTTAGCATTTCCTGCACTGTTTTCTTCCATTTCGTTACCGAAGCCATCCAACGCTTTCACCTTTGCTTTCTTCGCCATTCCTTTAACTTTCTCTCTATGCTTTTTATAGATTCAACAACTTTCGTTGTTTTTCACGCACAGATAGTTCCTCCAGAACTATTTCTTCGTCTTGATCTCTCTCTTTATGTCGTCGTTCCCCCAAACAGTTGCTTTTCTTTTATTGGAGAGTTTAGACACTCCACAGCACTGACCCGCGGCTTTAATTACTATTTCCTTGAAATCGGTCCCTGGTTCTTCTACATTTTCTGATTTCAGTGGTTTTTGTATTTTCTGTATTAGATGGTTTATCACCATAGTGTATTTTCTCCTGGTTTCTTCCTATTGTAACTTGTAGCTCCTAATAGTTTTATACCTTGCTTTTTTTCGTTTGACTCCTTTCTTGATTCAATTTGACCTAATTTCCATTTAGATTCTACGAGGAAATGAGCGGTTCCTAGTTCGAAGCCTCTTTTAACTCTTACATCGTTTATTGTCCTCAAGTTTTCTTTTTCCACCAGCACTAAATCGATGATTGATTTTCCCCCTACTCTTTACTTCCCGCGTGTATTTGTGTATGTCTTTCTGTTCGAAGCACTAGGTCATTAAAGATGCAGAAATCTATAATTCTTTGACAGTTTGAATTTAACGTGTCTTCTTCAAATTTTCCTACTACGTTTCCCGTCTCTACTGTATTGTTGCCGACGCGACCAATTAGGTCTTCTACTAATAGTTTGCCTCTTTTATTATCTACTTCTACTTGTAATGCCTCCCAAAATTGATCCTTAATTTGTTTGTGGTCGTTTTCGTTTGGGCCGTACCCTACTATTATTGTAAGCCATACTTTTTCTTCAGCTTTTATTCTAGTCGCAGCAATCTTTCTGATACACTCTTCCAGTCTATAATTTTATCGATCTATTCCTTTTTGACTATGCATGCTATCCTTGCCCTTGCCCATTCTTGTTCATCGACCCCGCTATAATACATCAAGTGACTCTTCCATTTCAACACACCCTTTCCCCTTCTTTTTAGTCTCTGTCAGTGTTAACAGCATGATTTTTGCCTTTTCGAATTCATCAAACAGTTCTAGTTCTTTATCACTAATTTCTTTAACATTCCAAGATCCCAGTTTCCATTCCATTTTTTTGCATTGGTTTTGTGTTGTAATTCCTTGACTTTTCCATGTTCATAGTCTGTTTTGCCATCATTTCTTTTTCTCCATTGTTTCTTACAAGTTTTTTGAAGCATTGTCTTCCTTCCTTTCCAAGCTCCCACCTTCTTCCTCTGATCATACGTATCTGGTATTATTTATCTCGATTTTTCTATAGCCTACTCGTGTTTTCTTTCCTTTGTTTTTTTCTTCCATGGGTACTTTCCCAATCGCTGCCTGTATCTTCTTGTGTTAGATCACTTTTGATGTATATGGCCTGATTTCCCAGTTTACGTTTTTGCCTTAGTGTCTATATTTTTTGGTCCATGTTTTTCAGTTTTACCATGGTCATCTTCGCATCGTCTCTTCTTACCTTGTATGCGTCATCAATATCTATGATCACATCTATTTTTTGCCTGAGGATATCCTTTATTTCCGGTTTGGTGTTTTCTTCGTTAAATTCGATGCCTCTGATAATAATATTGTTTTTCTTGTCTTTCCTTTCCTGGATTTCTAACTTTCTTTTCATTTGCCCTATTTCGTTGAGTAATTCCACTTTTTACTTTTCCCATATCACTTCTTTCTGTAAGAGGTCTGTCTTCCTTTAAAGTTCTCATCTCCTCTTCATACTTCTTCAGTTGCACGCTAATGTTACCTATTGCCGCAGCTGTGTTACCGGTGTCTATCTTTATTTCTTGTACTTGGGAAGAAAGCTCTTTATTGTAATTGTAATTTATTTACTTCCTTAAAATTCCTGCAGAATAAAAGCATTGTCACAAAAAATACATATTAATATTTATTAAACTAATGGTTAATAAGTTAATATAAAAAACTAAAGCAAGCAATTTGAGTTAATACTGACATAGAAATATCATATAGATTTATGTATGATATATACAAAGAACAAAACAAGACAGCGGTACCGATCTCAGTAATTTACCTTACTTTCAATTTATGACTGAAAGTAATCCCTCAACTGGTAGAAAGGATTATTTGTGAAGCACTCCTTCAGTCTCTTTTTGTATGTTGTCAAATTGTTAATATCTCTTATCGTGAAGGGGAGATTGTTTTAATGGCCATGTAGTAAAGACCTTGTTCTAGCAGGGAAGATCTGTGAGTAGGAATGCTTAAGATGTTACGGCTTTTTGTAGTGTAGTTACTATTTATCATCCCATTTGCAACAAAAAGCTGACTGTTAGCCTTGGCAAAACACGGCTAGATTTTATAGGTATAAGGAATGAATGGTAATAATTTGGAGATTTGTGAAAAGAGGAGCACAATCTTTCCCCAATCTGTTTACGTGAGTAGAAGAGCTCCATAAGATAATTGCATAGTTAAGGTGGCTCTGAACGTGTGCATGGTAAAAAAGTAATAATAATTTCTAGCCGAGTGATTTTCTTAAAATTGAAATTGCATAGTGTCTACTTTTAAGTTTATTGGCTATGTTTTCTATGTGGCGGTTCCATTGAAGGTGCCTATCAATTTCAATCCCAAGGAATCTGGTATGGTCTGTCACCTCAATAAATCTATTCTGCATCCTCACTAGCGTGCTTGATGGATCTTCATTGCTATGGCAATTTGAAAACTGAACTACCACAGTTTTATTAGGATTTAATAGTAATTTATTCTTTTCGCACCAGTTAAACATCTTTTGAGACACCTCAGTGCAGCCGTTGGAAGATCGGTTTTCTCTAAACCATGAACAGTTAGTGAAGTATCATCAGCATATTGACACATTTTTACTTCATCAAGGAGATCAAATTCTTTGTAAAGATTATTAACAAACATAAGAAATAAGAAGGGAGATAAAATACCTCCCTGGGGTACGTTATGTCCATTTGGCAACAGCCCACAAGTAGTTTTCTAATTTTTGTATTAGGAGAGGATGATTAACTACATCAAATGCTTTACTGAGATCAAGGTATAGGCCAACATATGTATCTAAAACATCTAGATTTGGTTGTATATCATATCTTTCAGGAATAGTCGCTAAAATTATTTTTGTGTGTTTAGTAAGTTCCAGGATAAGTTTAATTTGGGCCCTAAACTCAGTTTTTGAAGTTTGAGCATCAATGTCATTCGACCCGGCTATAAGAACTATGTAGTCATGAAGCCCGTAACTGTGAGCCGCTATCTTTAGGTCGGCTGAGACTTGTTGTAGTGTTGCCCCCGGTTTTCTATCTACCATTATCTGATAGTTCATCATCACTGCCTGGATTCTGTTTAGAAGACCTTTTCCATGATCATCGGCTAACACTAGAATTTTGTTTCTGCAGTTATTGGTCTCAGGGATGGTTCTATGTGGGTCAGAACTTTTCAGTATATTGTGTGTCGTTTGTGTTGATTCGTTTACAGTTGGATTTTGGGTTTGTGTTTATTTGTCGTATACTGAAGATATTGTTTGTGTTCCACTATGGCATATCTCGTTAATTACCCTCAATATCTTCCTCTTGTTGATGGCAATGTTCTGATTTATTTCTTTTAAATTTTTGTTAAGTTTTATTTCAACAATGTTGGCTATTTTTAAGTCTTTCTGCAGGTCATGTATTTGCCGAAGAAGCGATTCTTCCATTTGTAAGGCGTCGCTTTGTGTCGATTTTTGTTGTTTTTTTAATTTGCAATTATGACCTAAAACATGTTTAATTTCAATATCAGTATTACTTACTTGTTGTTTAAGTTCATCAAATTCTTGTTTTATCTATTTTCACCATAAAGGTATCGTCACAATAGTATACTGGGTTGTCTCGTACTGGTACATATATTTTCCTCTCTAGACAGCTTTTGCTGTTGTGGTACAACGGTTAGCAATTTATGCAGATAACGTAATCACGTTCTTTATTTTGCAACATTTGAACGGATATTTAGCATTATTGCAAGTGCGAATTTGTTTATTCATTGTGTTAAATGCTATCAGAAGGCAATTTTAAGGTTATATGTCTTGTAGACTAAAATAAATAAACGTAAATTGACTAATCACTAATATTTAAAACAAGCTTGTTAAAAAACATTAATCATTCACATCACTGAGTTTATTATTTTATAATCACTTTAAATTTCTTTATAATGTATAAAACTAGCAGACTTGATTTGATACTGAGTTCATTGCTCTGAAAGTTTTTCAGCAAGTGAAAATTCTTCAGCAATTAACTAGCATTCTATGATAACCTGACTTACCATAGAACCGGCAGACGTTTACCTCTTGCTCCGCTCCTGCTCGACTTCGCGCTGGCGAGAAACGCGTTATCATAGTTCATACAACATTAATCCAAAAATACTTTTGAACATATAAGAAATATTTCTAAAGTATAAAACAGTCTATGCGATTTACTACGTTTATTTTTCAGCTTAATCTTTATAGAACGAACTTACACTAGAGCAAGAATTATTTTCTGTTGTCATCATATTGAATTTTTTAAATGTTTATTTTTAATTTTCTTTGGGAGCTTTTGTTTTTTTGTTCTATTTGCATTTTATGACAAAGAACTTATAGTACAGCAAGAATTTTCTTTCTGTATGTCGTACTTTTTTTCACTTATATATGCTGAGATTTTATCGTATTTCTTGTATGCAGGAAAAGTTACTGATGGTTTAGTCATTTTTTAAATATTATATTGTTTTTGTATTGAATTGGCCATTAAAATATACATCTTGGTTTTCATATTTAACAAAATTCGGTTGAGTTCGTAATTAACACGATCCGCTTCTTTTTCATGAAGTTACTAAATGTAATAAATTTAGAATTTTGTTATTCGTTGCTGCGTCTAGTTTGTCGAACAATTGCTATCGTTTAACTGCTTTTCAAGATTTTGCTGTGGAACAAGTGTTATTCGACAATTGCTGCGCCCAGGAACTGTTTCTCGAACAATTGCTTTTCGAACAATTGCTGTCGAACAATTTGCCTTGAATCGGTTTTCGGGGACATCATAGCTGAGCAGACGCACGTCGCACTTTAGGTAAATCGTATTTATCCAAGTTTATTTATAAGAAGAAGAATCAATTTTTGATTTTTTGGAAACAAATTCCGTGGGATTGAAAAAACCAAAAACGGAAGGACGAATTTGTTCACCAATAATCTTGTGGGAGAGGAAAGATTAACCCCTGTAAATCTAGCTGAACTTAAAAATTAGGTTGAGAATCTTATTCTACTCACTTTTGGATGCATTGCTCACTCAGCAATCACTTTTGGATACATTTTCTTCTCTTCAATTACAGCTCTGAAGATGATAAATTTTTTATTAAAAGGAAGTTAAAATACAAAAGAATATTGAAAGGGTGCTTATGTAATTAAATATTAAGAGAGAAGAATAGTTCTGAGAATGATTCTATGGTTGGATTCTACAAACCATGCTTTCAAAATCAGTTTTGAATTAAACCAGAACTAATTAACTTTATTTATAAGTTTGAGCTTTACTTCGTTGAAGTTTGTTTTAAGTTAGTGTAAATGTCGAAATACGCATAAGGCTAAATAAACCTGTTAAAGTTACGAATTGTTTTATTTACAATAAACTAATTAACTTGCATATTTTACAACTTCGACGATTTATTAAGTACCGATAACAGTATGAATTTTCTTTTAGCGTGTTTTGAATATTATTTATATTCTAGTAACTGCTAAATCAAGAGACACTCAACAACAACTTGTTTAAAAGTATTATTAGTTGCGAAACAGTTCCGAAAAGCACTCATACATTTAGAATTTCAAATACGTATTCTTATCACGAGTTTATTTAGCAAGAAATAAGTTTATACGTATTACAACTGCGTTTGTATTTGTGTCTCTTTTATATAACAAGCCAACTAGTTATTTCAGCTTAAATTTATTTTCACTTAGAGAGCAAGTTCTATGAATTAGATGTGATGAGTAAGTAATTCCTAGACGAAGTGGTTTTGATAGCATTATCTTATAAAGTTACAAGCGATAAGCAGAAGCTTCAGAAGGCAGGTAATTGGTAGCATAGAATTCAGAATGTATTCAGAAGTCGTAAACGACACATGTTAATTCTCCACTATTTGTATAATTGTTTAAGTGTAAAAATAAAGCAAATACTTTTTAAAAAGAGTTTCTTTTGAACTCCGATCAAAAGTGGCGCAGTCGTAGCGGATTTTTGAAATCTTTAAAAACAAATTGTTTTTCCAAAAGATTTCCATTTTAATGGTTAATCAAAAATAAGAACCACTGCTCGAGAAGGAAGGCACACCTACATCTCTATTCATCGCATAGCAACAACAGCATTATTCTGCCTTCCCCGCCAACACCTAAGAAGCAGAGGCACCTGTAGGACAAAAATCGCCGAAGGGTTCCAAGACTTCTCCTGATCATCGAGATCACCGCTCAATCAAGTAGCCAGCCCAACCAAGGAGCATCGTATCAACAGCGATAGCGGATTACCAATCTAACCGAAGTACATCCATAATTAAGAAAAGAAAAATTCAAGAAAGCATGAAGTAAGTTTTTGCATAAGTTTTTAAGTGAAAAGTGTTTTAAAAAAGTAACTAAAATCAATACTAACACAATTTTATAAAACTTAGTTTAAGATATACATTTACTCAGTCATTTATTGATTTTACCGGTACATTGATAGACAATTACCTGGGATTTATCTTTAACTGATTAACAATTGTATTTTAATTATAAGAGCAAGTTGACTATTGTAAGCGAGACGTTGAGAGCATTTAATAGGAATGCTTAAAAATAATCTCAACTAACTAATAGTCAATGTGTAGGTAACTTGATCGCTTTTAGGTCCCTAACGTAAATAAAACTGAACTTTAATTAATAATAATAGTGAAGCGTCATTAGTAAATGTCAAGTGACGAAGATCTTGACATAGTAGCTCCGTTACAACGTTTAAATTTGCGGCCTGCAATACTTAATTTTGGTATCAACGCACCTGTAAATCAGATTCCAATAATGGCTTTACCACCATTATTCCCCAATGGTTTTGTACCACAAATGTTTAACGATGTCCCAACTTTCAGTGGAGACCCTCAGTCATTGCCCGAATGTATCAGGTCCATTGAAGTCATAATACTTCAATTTCAAGCGCCTTTGATTCCCGATCAACCTATTCCTTATATTAATAAATATCTCATATCAGCAGCTCGTAATAAATTAAGAGAGAGAGCTAGTGAAGCTGTCACAGGTTATAACTATGATACCTGGAACGAATTAAAACAAACCCTTATAGAGACATTCGGAGATCAAAGAAGCGAGCTTAATTTAACCATCGACTTAGCAAAAATGCGACAGCAGTTTAAAGAATCCCCAATTGACTTTTACAACAGAATAAGAGCTCATTTAGCAACCTTTAATGCCAAAATTTCATTGAGCCCTGACCCACGTGCAATAATAAATTATAAACTCCAAAATGCTAAAGCCTTAGCTTTAAGAACCTTAGTATCAGGTCTAACCGAACCATATGGTACTTTAATTAGATCACGTAACCCACAAAATTTGGAAGTTGCAATTAATATCATTCGAGATGAGATGGACATTAAATACTCTCAACTCGACCTCTTGCTAACCCTAATACAAAAAAACCCCAACAGGACCAAAGACAGTATAATACTTCAAAATCTCTCCCTTATTATCCAAATTATGCTCCTCAGTTTCAGAATCAATTTAAGACACAACAACACAGTCCCCCACCGAGGTTTCCGAATAATCCTCAAAATAATTTTAAATTTCCTTTGAATAATGCATTTACTTACAAACAACCCATGCAAATTCAAAATGTGGCTCCAGCACAATTTCCCATGCAAAGACCTTTTAATAAAAATGTTTTTCGACCTAACCAAGGTCCTTTTAGGCCAAATAACCCAGCGACCCCCATGGAAGTCGACTCTACCGTAAGAGGCGCCGTGCCTAAACGAAATGCGTCCAATCAAAATTTTAATAATAATAATAAACGTCCTAATTTCAACCAATCGCAAAATAATTATTTCAAAGCAACCGGCCAACGGAATTTTAATTCAGAAGAATTGTATATGCATGAAAATAACCCTTCTAATTATAACCAATATTCACAAGAGTTCGATCAATACAATTTTATAAACAATGACGACTTTCACGAACAAACTGAAGGTGACGAACACCCTATCAATGACACGGACGGTACTAACGATTATGACGAAACCGATAATGAAAACGAAAATTTTCATTAAAGGCCTCGGAAAACGTTGAAACATTTAACCTAAATTCAATAAAATCTAATTTACATTTTGTAATAATACCAGCTACAGGAGATAAGCTCCTTATAGACACAGGCAGCACCCGCACCTTGATTTCACCCTCATTTGCAAAAACCTATTTTCCCGATAAAATTTATAAGTACAATTTTACAATTACCACGTCTCATGGTACAACCAGCCACAATGAAATTGCAGACATACCTATTAACCAACTATTTCATGACCCAGGCACACATACCTGCTACCTATACGATTTTAACCCCCAATATATTGGACTTATTGGCTCAGATTTACTGGCGAATCTAAATGCATCCATAGACTTCAATTGGCTCCACGTACGAACAGAAAATACCACAGTACCTTTCTTTTATAACAATTCCAAAAGTCAACAAGAAAAACAAAAAAGAAATCAGTGTAATTTCTCGAAGGTTAGTATACCTCAGGTAGAACCAATCAAACGATTATTTTTACCGGCAAGAACCGAATGTAGAATATCATTGCCTGTTACTAATCGCAACGGAACTTTCCTCTGCGAAAAAGTAAAATTTAATAAATTCTGTTACATCCCCACCTCTTTAGTAAAAGTACATAATGGTATATGCCATACTACAGCTGTCAATACCTCTGATAAAGAGTACCAATTTAGAATATATAACCCCCTAATATTAGACGATTATATTAAGAAACAAAGTGACGTGACAGACGATCCCGACGCAAATGACTCATTACACGGTGTAAAGTATGACAAAAACATCATTACGAATAACCACTATATTGATGACAATATAAATCCCAAAATACACAATCAACTTCTGAACGAAAACTAAAAAAAAATTAATACATCCCATTTAAACGAGGAAGAACGAAGTGCAATCAATAACATATGTTTTCAATATAAAGACGTGTTTCATCACACCAAAATTCCCCTAACAGTTACAAATTTATCAAAACATCGCATTCGTACAAACAACGAACTGCCTATATATACTAAAAGTTATAGATACCCCCACGTCCACAGGGAGGAAGTCAAAAAACAAATTTCAAAAATGTTAGCTGAAAATATAATAGAAAATTCTGAAAGTCCATATAACGCACCAATTTGGGTAGTCCCTAAAAAACCAGACCAATCCGGAAAAACAAAATGGCGAATTGTCATCGATTACCGTAAGCTAAATGAAAACACCATTGAGGACAAATACCCCTTACCGAACATAGAGACAGTATTAGACAATTTAGGAAAGGCAAACTATTTCACCACCCTAGATTTAGCATCTGGCTTTCACCAGATAGAACTGGACGATAAAGACCGTGAAAAAACCGCGTTCAGTACTGAGGAAGGACACTTCCATTTTAGACGAATGCCTTTTGGGCTCAAAAATGCCCCCGCGTCATTTCAAAGAAGTATGAACCAAGCATTAGCCGGGCTCACACCTGCCCAATGCATGGTCTATTTAGACGATGTCATTATTTATTCCACGTCGTTACAAGAACATCTCACAAAATTAGGAAACGTCTTCGAACGATGCCGCAAATCCAATCTCAAAATACAACTCGATAAATCCGAGTTCCTAAAGAAAACCATCAATTATTTAGGACACATAATCACTAAAGACGGAATAAAACCTAACCCAGATAAAATAGCTGCCATTACTAAATTCCCCCTTCCTGAAACGAGAACAGAGATAAAATCATTCCTCGGCTTGTTAGGATACTATAGGAAATTTATAAGAAATTTCGCCAAAATTACTAAATTTTTAACTCAATGTTTAAAAAAAGACTCTGTCATACGACATGATCAAAATTTCGTACAACAGTTTGAAAAACTCAAAACAATTTTGACTAACGACCCGGTATTAGCCTACCCTAATTTTTCAAAACCTTTCGAGTTAACCACAGATGCTAGCAAATTCGCTATTGGCGCTGTATTAACTCAAGATAGCAAACCAATATGTTACGCCTCACGTACGCTTAATCAAGCTGAAATAAACTATTCAACTATAGAAAGAGAACTTTTGGCCATAGTATGGGCAACAAAACAGTTTAGACCATATTTATATGGTGTACACTTTAAAATTTTCACAGACCACAGACCACTTGTCTGGATTCAAAATCTTAAAGAAATAAATTCAAAATTAACAAGATGGACGATAAAATTATCAGAGTATAATTTCACTATACATTATTTACCTGGCAAGCAAAATAAAGTCGCCGACTGCCTTAGTCGCGTATTAATTAACCCATTGAGCATAGACCGACTCGACACCCCAGAACCAAATTTTGATACTATATCTATTTTGCCTAATATAAATGAACCCCCCGACCTTGAAGAATTCACGATTCCAACCTTGCAGTTACCAGAAGAACTCGATAAACCCGACAACGAGGTAACGCCAAAAATCAAAATTATATCAGACATACAAGTCAGACCACCGTTACCTGGACCAAAGCAAAAATCATCTATGCCTTCCCCTGGATGTGATGAAAGGCATGACGTCTCAAAATCGGACAGTATACATTCCCAAGAGAGTTCCACCCCTACCATGGACTTTAGTGAACTACCACTTCAATACCACAAAAATCAGATAGAATTTTTTTCTGTAACTTTTCCTAAACCTATCAGAATTACCACCTTTGACGGTTACACACATATGGCAATATTTGTTAAGCAAGTATCATAGAACGTTTCACGACACTACTAATGGAACATTGTAAACCAAACACCCACTATTTTTGTCTCTTCCATAATGAAGACCTGTTTGAAGATTTTTCAAAATTTATTTTCGAAATCTCAAATGAAAACTCCCCGAAATTCCATAAATGTACCAATACAGTTATATACGTTACGGATACAGAGACAAGACTCCAATTAATTCAAGACTACCATTTAGGCAAAACAAATCACCGTGGCATATTAGAAACCCAAGAACATGTTAAGCGCAAGTATTTTTGGAAAACTATAAATAAGGACATTGACAATTACATAAATAATTGCGATATCTGTCAGACTGAAAAATATAATCGCAAACCACATAAACTTCCCCTTAACCTCACCGAAACATTTAGCAGGCCTTTTCAACATTTGAATATTGACATATTTCAGGTCAATAGACTTAAATATCTTACAATAATAGACACATTCAGTAAGTATGCACAAGCTTATTTACTAGAATCTAGCAACCAAATTGATGTAACAGATGCCTTATTTAAATATTTCACGCAGTATATGATACCCCGACAAATAACCGCAGATAACGAATTTAATAATGCAACCCTTAAAGAATTTTTAAAATTACATAACGTAACACTGCATAATACTACCCCCAGACACCACGAGTCAAACTCAAATATAGAACGTTTACATTCAACCCTTTTAGAACATTTTAGATTAATAAAAAACGTTCAAGAAGCAAAAAGAATGCCCTATTGCATAATGGCGTACAACAACACGATCCATTCAAATTTAAATCACACCCCTAACGAAATTCTATTTGGCCATACCGAAACACACGACCCCTATAAGCTATGTGACCAACGTTACTATGAGACATATGTCACAGACCATAAGAAAATCATGGAAAGTCTATACCAAGGCTTGCAAGACAAACAACAAGGGACGAAAGAGAAACGAAACGACAAAATTAATAAATTACGCAAAAATCCCACCTTTTCGCTTAACCAGAAAGTGTACTTAAAAACAGAAGTTAGAAATAAAAAACTAAGCAATTTCAAAGGCCCGTTTAAAATAATAAAAATTCTAGAAAATGACGTATACGAACTCAAAGACGTAGTAACTGACGCAATAATTAAACGTCACGCAAACGAACTTAAGACCACTAAATTCATTTTGTCTGATGCAGGAACTTCTACGTCATCACAATAACGTACTTACTTGGACTCACCTATGGAGACGTCACTATCAACGCTCTATCGGATAATCCTGGTGTTTATCCCCAACACCTAGGTAATGCTTTAATTAAGGAAAACATATGGACACTAATCCAAATCATTGACTATGAAACTATAATCAATAATTATAATTCGCTTATTAATAATGTAAATATGCTTGTTAATGAAATAGAGCTTGCTAAAGTTGACGCTAGTTTTAATACCAAATTACCCTTCCATAATCTTCTAATCACGGTACAAGAGTATATAAGAAAACTCGATCAAATCAAACAACAGATATTCCCTGATATTAGCTCTAAAACCAAGCGTGGACTCGTAAACGGTATCGGAACAATAATAAAATTCTTAACCGGAAATTGACAACAGTAAAGCCCTCTATAATGCAGCGAGGAAACGTTGCAAAGCAAAGCAATGCACGCATATAACCGGCCAGTTCAGATCGGAACCATAAATAGGTGACACGACCTTACCGTCCTCTAGGCACAATTCTTAAAACACGGTAGCCCGTGTAGTAAATAAAATTAAGATAGTAAGAAAGAGGGATTTGGTTTCAATTATAGCTAGAATAGATCACTACATGCATGTTTCGTTTTTATTGAAACTCATCAGGTGAACATAATTCTAACCATAATTGAAACCAAACAAATAAGCATATATAAATGCTAGTAGATAAAAAGTTAAAGGCGAATGACAACAGTAAAGCCCTCTATAATGCAGCGAGGAAACGTTGCAAAGCAAAGCAATGCACGCATATAACCGGCCAGTTCAGATCGGAACCATAAATAGGTGACACGACCTTACCGTCCTCTAGGCACAATTCTTAAAACACGGTAGCCCGTGTAGTAAATAAAATTAAGATACTGTTGTCATTCGCCTTTAACTTTTTATCTACTAGCATTTATATATGCTTATTTGTTTGGTTTCAATTATGGTTAGAATTATGTTCACCTGATGAGTTTCAATAAAAACGAAACATGCATGTAGTGATCTATTCTAGCTATAATTGAAACCAAATCCCTCTTTCTTACTATCTTAATTTTATTTACTACACGGGCTACCGTGTTTTAAGAATTGTGCCTAGAGGGCGGTAAGGTCGTGTCACCTATTTATGGTTCCGATCTGAACTGGCCGGTTATATGCGTGCATTGCTTTGCTTTGCAACGTTTCCTCGCTGCATTATAGAGGGCTTTACTGTTGTCATTCGCCTTTAAATAGAATAACCTTTATAGTTGAGATTCCGCTTGTCAAAAAGAATCAAAATTTCAAAATAATCGAGCTGATACCATTCCCAATCTATATGGATAGAAACCTCTACCGAATGATAATACCCACATATAATATGCTTTTATTTAATAGTTTTGAATCCATGCCCATCAATATCAATCAATGTCAATTGATAACACCCAATCAATATTTTTGTAATCAGAAAGATTACTTCTATATACCAAATGGTAAGATTTGCGAGACGCAACTCCTATCTTTCTCAAAAAACCAATCCTGCAATCCCTACCTGTTTGAACTAATTGATTTAAAAATCGTCCAGGCCGATATATCTACATGGCTCATCACCACGCCTGACAAAATATTGCTTGAAATCAATTGTAAAAATCAAAACTATAAGAAATTCTTAGAAAAATCCAATTCAGTACACCTCACTACCGATTGTACTGTACTAATCAATCACAAAACCCTTTTATTCAGCATGAAAGTTATTTCCAATAAAAATGAAATGATAAAAATTCCCAGTATTAATAAATTAGAAATGAATATAACAAATTCGAACAAAATAAAACCATTGGATCTTCTACCTATAAATACAAGAAATATTGTCAACAACCAAGCCCTACTTCAAAATGAACAAACTTTATTAGAATCTGATAGTGTAGATAAGAAGTCATATTCAATCATGACAATTGTTGCTTTAGCCCTAACCATTGTAATAACTATAATCATTATAATTTTAAGTTTGTTGTGTTACTGTAAAAAGCCACTTCTAATAGATAGACTAACCAATTTAATAAATAACAAAAACGCTCAATCAAATCAACTAGCAGAAGCAAAATTTTAATGTAATATTTTACTTTTCTTTTAAATTTCAATTAAAAGACGTAAAATAAACTAAGGATGGACGAGTTATATGAATTAGATGTGATGAGTAAGTAATTCCTAGACGAAGTGGTTTTGATAGCATTATCTTATAAAGTTACAAGCGATAAGCAGAAGCTTCAGAAGGCAGGTAATTGGTAGCATAGAATTCAGAATGTATTCAGAAGTCGTAAACGACACATGTTAATTCTCCACTATTTGTATAATTGTTTAAGTGTAAAAATAAAGCAAATACTTTTTAAAAAGAGTTTCTTTTGAACTCCGATCAAAAGTAGCACAGTACTGATAACATGTAAATATATATGTGTATACAGGATGTATCAAATTGCGCATAGGGATCTCGCTTATTTAAAGAGATACGAAGATGGTTATATTAGAGAAAAGTTGTGGAATTTTATGCCCATTAATAATCTGAAAATAAATTGGAGCTATCTTGCTTAGTTCCTGAATGAACTAAAGACACATTGTAAAACAAAGGATACATTTTTTAAAGTCATTTGTACGTAATTTGAATACAAAACTCTACAAACCCGTTTTTCTGGATGAAACTTAGAAAGTCTGAAGGAAAGCGGTTCATGATCGTGCATGCTAGTTCATAAGACGGCTTTATTCTAGGGGCAAGTTTAATTTGTTTCACCACGTCTAAAAGCGCGGACAACCATGACAACATGAACAGCGAATCTTTTGAAAAATGGATTGAAGAGAAGTTGATTTAAAATTTAGAAGAGCCATCTTTAGCAGTTATGGATAACGCATCGTATCACTCGCGATTGATAGAAAAGCAGCCGACATGCAGGTAGAAAAGGCAGAAATGGCGAATGAGTGTAATGAAATACCGTTGCCACCAAACGCCTTAAAAAAGAGTTGCTTGCCATTAGAAAAACACATGAAAAACCAAAAAAATATGTTGTTGATGAAATGATCCGCGAAGCTGGCCACGAAGTTCTAATACTACCGCCGTACCACTGTCAGTTTAATGCAATAGAATTAATTTGGGAAAATACAAAACGTTATTATGATACAAATCGGACGTGATGATCGGGTGTTAAAACTGTGGGAGGAATCTTTAAATCAGTGTGGTGAAATAAAGTGGCGAAATTGATTGGATTGTTTTTGAGTAATGAGGCATTAAAGTCAAAATTTTTAAAAATTTGTAGTGGCTTTAATTTTAAAGATACAGCATTCGGGAAAAGGCATTTTTGATTTGGCTTTAGATTCACTGCAACGCCATGTTTTCAAAATTTAAGAAAGGTGTTTATAAAAACAATCTATGCAAAAAACATCTAATTTCTTTTTTCGGTTCTGTTTAAATACCTAAGATAAGACTACCTGCAGCTAAAAAACCTTCATATAACACATCTTCTAAAATTCGATAAAAGGGTTTCCAGAGATATAGGGAAACGAACGGAGCCTTCCACTCACACACCCACCCACACACCCACCCACAGACAGAAATTTTTTTAAACCCACTTTTTTGGATGCCCTGTCCTTTAAAACGCATAATTCCGTTAAAATATGAAATTCGAAAATTTGCATGAAATCATAACTTTTCTTACTTCAGTAGAAGTATGGGAATGTAACAAATACATTTATGAATTTTGAATACTTGTGTGCGTGCGTGTGTGTCTTAGTGTGACGCGAAATCTTAGAAACTACTGTACCATTTTTGATGAGATTGGGTTCACCTAGGTATAACTAAAATTTGTCGACTCAAACAGTTTTTTTACGATCAGGAACCACAAACGGAAGTTTTGTTTTTTTGTTAGCATTTTTTCCGAAAATGATTTTATTTAAATATAAGGACGAGATTTGATAGAAAACCTTAGGTCAATTTTTTGAAAATTTTAACTTTAACGTTTTAACAAGTTGACAGATCGGGTTCAAAATGTTTATCCTAATAGCCCTGTAGAAGCAAAATGTTACTGTGCACACAATTTTTTAAAAGTTTGAAAGCTATGAAGTGAAAAACATTTTCAAAATTTCGGAAAGTATCAAAAAAATATTCCTCAAAAACTTGCGATTTATTCAAAATTTTATAAGTATATAGAGCTAGGGATCAGCTACAATGTGGTTCGTGTCTCAGTCACCTAATTTTTTTGTGACATTTTGTAGGAATTTTTGAAAATCGAAGGTTCAAGCTCCCCCTTTTAATAAACGGGTTACGATAAAAAAATTCTGTTTAAGCTGAAGTGCTCCTGAGTAATAGAATAAGATTTAGAACTTGATTTTTGTTACAGAATATACTATTCTGTAACAAGTTTGGAATATGGCATATTCCGCACAAGTGGATAGTTTGTCACCCGAGCCGAAGGTAGAGGGGGGCGGTCCACGAGACGCAACCTTTATTGTTCAAAACAGTGTTAGAATGAAATATTCTATGACAAGTGTAGAATGTAAGTTATTTCGTAATTAAAATATGTATCAGAATACTTATATTCTAAAATAGTCGTAGAAAAAGTACTTTTCGCCGGAGATATCCGACCGTTCCGATTTAGGACTAATAAGAATTATGAATGTTCTGTACTTTACATATATGAAAAACGTTAAATACACGTCATTCATATTTATGTATAAAACATTTCACAAATCTCAGTTGTCGACTAGGTAAATCACAAAGGTACAAGATACAATTCGCTCTTCCTTTTTTAAGATAGCTTAAACGGTATATTTTGTTTAAGTCCATTTCACTATTAGATATGCCTAACACAAGGAAAAGCAGATAAAAGCGTTTTCAAAAAGTGGTAGCCTAGCCGCCTAGCTGCTACTTTGTATAACTGCGCACTAGTTTGTTTCGTGTGTTTGTTGGTGTATAATGTACTACCAATATTATGTATATTTGCGTTAGTAATAAACCAACACACACTTAAAAATAAATTAATACAAACATTATTTTTGACTTAAAAAATAAAATTAGTATAAATATAGTTTATTATTAACTCAATAAAACGTTCAAAAATTAGACAAAAACCAAAGAATTTCTGACATAAAGAATAAAATAGGTAAACAGTATAGGTTTATAATACGTATATTAGAAAGGCCTTACTCATATACGTTTACAAATTAAACGAAATCGAATACTTCTGATGTAAAAGTTAAAATAGGTCGTCGATTAGGTGTTTATAATACGTACAGTCTAAATACATTAATCACATACGTATACAAATTAAACGAAAACGAATACTTCTGATGTAAAAGCTAAAATGGGTGAACAATATAACTAGCGTCTAGCCCCTTGGACTTACAGCCGATCCTGAATTGCGCAATATCATCTAATATTGGCTCGCATATGTGCGAGTGTGATATTTACATCGAGATTTGCATTGTTAAAGCCGATTTTTCATTGCTAATAAATTGCGTTCAATAGAAAACAACAAATCCTTTTTTTTTAATTTATTACCAGACTTGCGTGTTAGTATGCCGTCAATCAGTGAGTGAATGCAAATTTGTCTTCGTATTTTTTCTTTAAAAATATAACTGCTCTTAACAAATAACCTCGCATAAACAGCAAAACGCAACAATAGTGTTTTAAAAAAACTATAAAATAAAAAAAAATTTGGTACCTACCGAGATTCGACCCCACAACTACTTATGCAGTAAAAAAGTGCCACTACGAACTTGTGGTTTACACACATTCAAGCTGCATGCAGAGGAGGTGCGGTGCGCAAGTCATGTGAGGTAGGATCGGCTGTATCCAAGGGGCTAGACGCTAGTAACGATATAGGTTTATAATACGTATATTAGAAAATCGGTAATTATATACGTATAAAAAGTAAACGAAAATGTATTTTATATTAAATTTTTGGTTGATATACGTTTACTATACCATTTGATGTTACTTGAGTAGTATTTACTGTTATTACCGTAGCATATTATAATAAAATAATAATACTAAAGGATTATGTCTCTCCGACACTCTTACTTAAATCGCATCCATTTCATAAGTTCCAATATTTATGATAAAACCAGTTTTTTTAATAGCTTCTTGTTTATGTCTGAGCTATGAAAATTCAAAACAAACATTTTATATCTTCACAATTTAGGTATTTTCAGCTTTGAGAATTTTGAGTCTTGTTTTTATTTGTTCGTGTTGTTCTTTCGCCTTTAATATTCTTAATAATTATTATTATTGGAACATGATTTTTTACTTTCCCATACTTCTACTAAAGTAAGGAAAGTTATATGATTTCATGCAAATTTTCGAATTTCAGATTTTAACGGAAATACGAGTTTTGACGTCCAAGGAACCCACAAAATTGCGCAGTGGGTGGGCGGGTGGGTGGGTGCGTTCGTTCCTCTATATCTTCGGAACTCCTTGACCGATTTTAATAAGATTTGGTGTGTAGAAGTTTTTTAGTTGCAGATAGTTCTTTGTAAGGTCCTTAATCGGAACCGGAAACGGAAACTAGACCAGTTTTTTTGGTATAGATTTTTTTCTAAACATTGTTTAGAAATTTTGAATACATGGCGTTGTAGTGCATTTAAAGACACATCAACTGCTCTTTTTCAAATGCTGTATCTTCAAAATGAAAGCCGCTATGAATTTTTGAAAATTTTAAATTTAATGCCCGATTACTCAAAAGCAAAACATCCAATCAATACAAATTGTCATATTATTTGATAATCCTTAATAAGTATAATCAAGCGATGTAAAAATATTTTTGGAAAAATAAAAATTGTAAATATACTAGCAGTTCAAAATTTTGGACATTTTCAAAAACAAATTCTTCAAAAACTACCCACGTCATTTTTTTTAACTTTCTGAGCCGATAGAGTTTGCAATTTTCTTCTTCTCTTCTTGTGGTACCGTCTCCATTTTAGTGAAAGTTCGTATATGTTTTTAATGATTGTGATGTCTTGTTTGTCCAAGCCTTTCTTCTGTAGTACGTTTATTAAGTATTCATGTTTTATGCAGTCAAATGCTTTGACATAGTCGATGAAACAGAGATATACCTCCTTTCTTTGATCTCTGCATTTTTGCAGTAAAACTGTTAGTCCAAATAAAGCCTCTCGAGTGCCAAGTCCATCCCGGAAACCAAACTGTTCATCGCTTAGGTCTTCCTAGCATCTTTTGCGTATTCTGTTGTGTATTATTTTTAAAAATAGTTTTAGCACGTGGCTCATTAAGCTGATTAGTCTGTACTGATCGCATTTGTTCGCGTCGGTTTTCTTTGGTATAGGGATGAACGTTGACTTTAGCCAGTCGTGTGGTATATTTCCTGTCTCATATATTTTGTTGAACAGATTTACCATTATGTTTATGTTATCTTAATCTATCAGTTTCAGAAATTCTGTATATATGTCGTCTGGTCCTGCAGCTTTCCCTTTTTTTAGCTGTATTTATCCCTTTGATTACTTCTGACTTTAAAATGCTTGGTCCTGTTTCACCTTCAGTGGTGTTTGCAATGAACTACAAAAATGTTTCTTTACTAATTTCCCAAATTTCACTTTGACGCCCTCTAGAAATTTTTGATAATTTTGAAATTGATTAATTTTTTATTCCTAAACGCAAACGCCGATCGTTATAAACTGTTATCAATTCGATAGACTATTTGAAGCAATTTATTAGGAACAGAGAGAATTTTCAACTATTTTGAAAATTAAGGAAAAAACGATACTTTTTAATATCAACAACGTGTTTTCCGGCAGTTACGTAATTTTACCTACGCTTATCAATTGGCTATAATAAAAATAAATATTTTTCATTCTTTGTAAATTTTTGATAACAGTATAAATAAAGCTGTTATAACTATTTTCGTGAGCGCATTAAATATCTTAGCGCCTTTCACGTCGCATCGTAGGAGCTCGCGCAGTCCGTAAGTAACCAACGTCTTGAGTCTGCAGCGGGCTTGTACCGGCTAGATTATATGTAAATTTCCATCACTTCTTGATGCGAGATTATTTAAAACATAAAATGTATGGGAAAGTACCATCGACCTGTTTCGCCCATTTTTTACTTTCTACTTTTAATAGAACATCCTGTAGTTGAAAATTCAACTACAGTATTCCTTCTTTCTATTCATCTGGCGTAGCAGACGTAGTACTATTCACGGGTCTTTTTCGATAGAAATGGTTGTGATTCTTTTATTTTGTCAGTTTGTTATGAGATTTTTTCTAATATTTTCAGTAAACGTCTTTGAAATCTCTAAAACAATATCACAGTATGTTACATCATGAAGAAATATGAATACAAAACTCTAGAAAATTACCTATTTCGCGTTGAATTTCACGAAACTTGAGTTTCTGCAATGAAGTAGGGAGGCAGAACTTCTAAATTTTGAAATGAAAAAATGTGAGGTTGCAGGTATGTAAATACTTTATACATGAGTTAACTAATTTTGAAATACAGAAATAAACCACGGCATAAAATAATGAAAGAATTTTCCTATGCAAGACACTAAACCAAACTCCTTCAAATGTCATTGTTACAATTCATTTTTCGCCTACATCTAAGTCGTTTATAAAGTCATTCTGTTTAAGAAACGTATTGTATTGTAACAAAGTACACACTCAGAAATTTTTCGCACACTGCATTTTTGGCTTGCATTGTTTATAAGTTTCTACCGTTATTTCCCATTAGATTATCTCGATATGTGGTGTGAAAATGAAATATCTGCATTTATTTTCTTGATTTCTAACTCCACTCTACTTTAATGATTTTTGTGATTGGATGGGAATTCTATAAACAGACATATTATATATTTTTGAAACGGAAATTTTTAAGAAGTAAATAATTTTATGATTATAGACGTACGATTTAGGATGGGTCCTTTATTGTTGTTATGATAAATATTACTTCATTATGAAACTAAGTTTAGGTCTTTCGAATTCAAAATGCTAATGTGGGATTTCAGGTGTGGTTTGTGAATGTCTGAGTTTATCACAACGCTACTCACATTTGGTCTCTTCTTTCATATTTATGTAGTAAGTATTGTAAGCATATCATATGACTATTTCTATGGTTTATCTAAGGTAACGTTTATGGTGAAATATCTACTGTTATTGCTTTTTGGATTTTACGAATAGATAAAATTAGGATATAATTAGGATATAATTAGGATATAAACGAAACACTGACATCGTAATATTCACTGGGAATGCTTACTATATTTTTTGTTTGGAATTTTGGAAAACCTGCAAATATTACGACCAAATTTCAAACCAAACAAAATTGGAGAGTTGCGTTGTGATTAAAGCAAGTATGAATTTAATTATAATTGGCTTCTTGTCAATCTAAGTAGAGTACGAAATGGAAATCTTCGTAAGTAAACAACAGAAAACTTCCTTAAATTATTATTGATGGGAGATGAAGTTAATGATTTTGCGATACTCATATTTCAAATAATTTTACTAAATTTAATAGCTAAATTTGGTTGTAAATACTTTCACGTACCGAAGTTTAATGCCCGATAAAATATACCATACTCGTATCTACCTTGTGCCAATTAGGCATACACGTGGCCAGTTTTAATATTAATCAGCTAACAGTGTAAGTACAGTTTACAACAAAGAAATCATGTAAATTCATATTGTGATCTTAACACACCGTCTTCTCTTCTTAAAGCTTATTCAGTTAAAACTTGATAATTCTTGAAGGGATTTCAAAATATATAACGGATTATCTTTAAAACAATGCATGTAACATAAAATGCTTCTCGTATTTCTGGTGCATTATGAGGAGATGATCTTTTTACCGCTGGCGACACTCAAGTGTTTTGATACACATCCTCATTCCTTCCCAGGACATATAATGTAGCAGTAAATCATTATACTTTTATTACTGTGTACGCTCTGGGCTTGGTATGTTTATCTTTGTACCGACTTGCTTGTAATACTTTCGTTTGGCAGTTAGGGCCTCTTGTATTTTTTCAGTGAACCAATTCGCCATTAAGATTTGCGGTGGAAATGGAAAGCTTAAAAACTAAACTGTGGTAATTAGGTTTTGCGTTTAAATAAAGAGATGTCAATATCTTAGAATTAATGTCTGACATTTAGTTTACTTTAACAGTACATATACTCGTATGCAGTTTTGATATAGGCGATAAACAAAGTTTTTATTGCTAAATTACCCAGACCAAGACAGTGTTGTGAAGTGAGTATAAAAATCATCGATAACAAATTTAAAAGAGTACTTCCCATGATTCGCAAAACTTTTTGTAGCGAGACATTTAATTGTGGTGTCAGGTGTCTATGCATGGTTAAAAGTGTAGATTTTTGTTCTTAAAAGAAGTGAATCTGACTTTTTTTCATAAACAATTGTTTAGAATTCTTATCTTTTTGAATTTTATTCCATTTTGAAACATAAGTCTTTTGAACACGACCGAGTATGTAATTTGCCCTTTTCATAGAAAACACGTTGTAAAAACTAATTATAAAAATTTTTTTTATATGTCCTAGATTTTCCATATTTTTGACGATTCATTTCATTTAAACTTTTTTAATTTTTCTTGTAGTTTTCTCTATTTCAAGACTGTATACCCTTGACAACTTTATTTCCAGTGGCGTTCCGTGGGTTCAAAATTTGGGTAGACAATGGCAAATGCAAAAATAATTTAATACTTGTATGTAAAAAACTAAAAAGATCTTTATTTCAAAAATTAAGCTCGGTATTCTTATCAAATATCAACAAGCAACAAAACATAAATAAATATTTCAAACATAATGTACAGTTCGACAAATTGACCTTCTATACACTATACAGGAAAAATTACCTTCTGTATACAAGGTCGATTGTATTTTTTTTCATAACTGTGAAACCAGTGCAAATAGTGGGTTTATTGCTGTATCACTTATTACTTTGTTAATGTTTAAAAACTATGTCTGTGTTTTTCAAAAGAGTATCCATTAAATTTGAGTTTTAAAAGTTGGTTCACGAGATTTTCTATCTTCGCTGCAAACGTGCAGACTACGTCTAAAATAAATACAAGCTTGCTGGGGGTAGTATAAGTATAACACATCCTGCACGCTGCTTAATGGTTCCCGCGAACTGACTGACTGATCACTTCTCATCCTGGTCCAAATAAAAACTACGGGATCCGTGAAGAAGCGCGCCTATTCAGTAGTTGGCACCCAATTTTTAATGTTACACGGTGGCGTTAAACAGTAAACACTGTAACTTTTTTTAATTGAAACTTAGAACTTGAGTTTTTTTTTAATTTGAAAAATTATGAGTAGGCACTGTTTACCTTGCTTAATAGGGCGGACCGCTTAAGATTCTCTCATTTATAGTAGTTTTAGAAAACTTACGCAATCATGTGTCATACTATTCGTTTCTCCCTTTTCCCTAAAATATTCTTAGTCAACAAAAATTTATACGTATAGACTAGTTTATCTGCGACTGCTTGGATAAGGACTTATTATGTTATTTATTTGCGTTAGGTAATGAAGTTCATGATCGCACTTGTTTAAAATATTTTATTTGCACAAACAAAACTGAAACTTTGTGTAGAAGAAAATTTTTTGCTCAAGTAGAAATCCAATGAAATTAGTTAATTTGAGGCCATCTGATTGAACACAACCAATCAGAACAACATTGTACTGAAAACAGATTCCATGGGCTGTTTTCACTCTATTACGTTGCTATGGATACATTTTGATTTATTTCGATTTTGACGTTTCGAATATTAATTAATTTAAAAATGTCACGATTTGTTTGTAATACTAACGAGAAGATTGATGAAATTATCGAATCAAATATACCAAAAATTTTCTATCCGAATAACCCTCGAACATTGATAAATGCTCAAAAATTTTATAACAACTTTCTCAAGCTAGTTACGTACCTAGAATAGTAACGCTAGATAAATATGAAACCAAGATAAAGCTGCATTCTGCAGTCTCTGCTACTTTCGTTTATATAAGCATTTTACACGCTATTAGAAGTTAGTTATCCTAGTTATGCTGTTAGTTTAAGCTCTGACATTGCTTTTGTAACATTTTAATGTAACTCCGTTTTAATTAAAAATAAATTTTATTATTTTTAATTAGTTTCTTGTTAAAACTCGTAAGTGGCGCAGTCGCGGCGGATTTCTCAAAAGTCAAAAATTACTTTGTTCTTGCGTTTTAACGCTTAATTTGAGAAGCCAACGAACCAATCTATTCTACAACCCTGAGGAGGAACAAGCATCGTCCAAATCTCGGAAGCAGAACTGATCAACGACTCCATAGGACTCCAGAGGACACAAATCGCCAAAAAGAGCCCTACAACGTGAACCAGCCCTCCAAACATCGAGAAAGCTGACCACACCGGTGACAACGCCCCGGACAAGCATCGCTGGGTCCAGTCACACGCTCAACGAACATGAGGAAAACCATCGAAATATTAATGTAAGAAAATTTTATTAGCAAGTGGCAAAAGTGAAAAAGTGGCTTATGCTTGAAACAAATAAATAGCTCACTTTGGAGCATAAGTTATAATTAAATTGTTAAAATAATCATCATTAGTTTTACGCAACTAATAATCGAATTCAATTCATTTATCAACAGATTCTCAGGAGAATTGTTGTTAATAATTGCTTTCATTATTAGCGATTGCAACCTTTAAAACACAAAATCACGTCTAGTGCGGTAAGCGAGACCAGTAAGTGTTACTGCTAGAGTAACTTAATCTCTTACTGTACTCACACTAGATGGGTAGGCACTTAATTTAAAAATAAATAAAGCCCCGTTTCAAAGTAAATGGATTGCGTTTCCTAACAAGGAGTAAATATACCTTTCCTTTGCTAAGAAACAATAAAAAAAAAATTTTTAGTTTAAAAATTAATTAGAATTGTTAACCGTTAGTTTAAATATTAAGCAAATTACTTCCGTGAACAAAAAAAATTTTATGTCAATTATTGACGACTTGATAGGACAAATCGATAGATTGCGAATTATTGAAGAGGAACCTATCGACAATTTAAACCAACAAAACATAATAATGGCAAATCCACAAATTTTCCCCCCTGGATTTCATCCTAGCCTCTTAAACAACATTGGAGAATACGACGGAAACCCTACAAAATTAGTCAAATGGATACGTCAGGCCGGAGCCATAATCGAACAATTCTCAGCCGATGATCCACGAGCCTATATCAATACTTTATTACTAACGACCGCTTTATCAAGATTAACCGGAGCAGCCGAAGCTGTTACTCTTGGACAAAATATAACCACCTGGGCTGAACTTAAAAATAAATTAAAAATCAGTTTTGGAGATAATCGTTCAGAAGAAGCATTATTACAAGAACTTACTAATCTATACCAGAGACATGAAGACGCACTCGATTTTTACGACAAATGCATGAGATTAAGAACATCATTACTCACACACCTCGTTATGAATGAGCCAAACGGAGATATAATCCAAATAAAAACGAACATGTATACCAGTCTCACAAAAAATCAGTTTTTAACCGGTTTAAGAGGAGATCTCAGCCGATACGTAAGATCAAGAAATCCCGCATCTATGGAAGACGCCCTAAAAATTATATTAGAAGAGAAAAACATAGAAGATCGCCGATCACAAATGTCATCGTTACACAAAACGCCTATGCAAAGATCAAACAACGCATCACGTCAGAATACGTCATTTCGCACAACACCACACCAACCTACATATGTGCCAACACCCACATACGTTCCAATGAGATCAACACCGAATTTTCAATTCGCACAAAACGCACAGTTTCAAGGTTACCCACGTGCACAAACTCAACGTTTACCTGCAATACCACCTACGAAATTTCCAGGTTTCCCACAACAACCAGTTAATCTAAATACAAGATCTAACTCAAGACAACCAAACGTATTCAAACCTACGGGAACTGTTCCTAAAGAAAAACCTACCCCTATGCAAACATCCACAATACAAAGAAGACCTACTGTACAACGACACATACCTCGCCAACAAAATTACAATCAAACAATTAATCAACCACGCAATTTTACATCCACGGAATTATTTTATACAGAAAACACAGAATTGCACGAATTACAAGAAGAAGCCGAAAACTACGAAAATGAATATGGCGACATAGATTATCAACAATTGGAAGTAGATGACGCACAAGAATTCGAGCCTCAAGTAGAAGAACTTGAAAATTTTCATTTACTAGCCTCGGAGAAATTATAACCCTTTGCAATTATAACAACCCTACATTACCCTATATTACAATACCCCAAACCGATTACAAATTAATGATAGACACAGGTAGCACAAGAACGCTAATCAGACCTGAATTCATACATCAACACTTCCCTGAAACTATAATTAAAAAACCCTTCGAAATTGCAACATCACATGGCAAGACATACCATGATGAAGTAGCCAACATTCCCATACCTTCACTATTTAATGAAGAAGGAGTACATGAAGTTTATCTTTATAATTTTCACGACAATTACATAGGACTTATAGGAAGCGACCTACTTAATGAAATAGGAGCAAGCATTGATTTCCGACAGCAATGTATTCAAACAGAAAAAACTACAGTACCTTTCTTTCTACCAACAAAATCAAATCCATCTGCACAACAGAAAAAGTCATACCAAAATTTAGAAGAACAAATAAAAGATACCATACATGTAATTAAGGTCCCGTCAAGAACCGAAATGAAAATCAAAATGCCAACCGAGAGCCTCAACGGTATAAAAATTTGTAAGAAAAGAGATTACGGACAAGGGATATCAATACCTAACGCCCTTGTAAAAGTACATAACAATTGGTTTAGTACCACTATAATTAATACTTCAGACAAAAACGTAAGTCTTACCCTTCAAAGCCCCATACACTTGGAAGATTTTGAAAACAAAGAATTAGTTCAAGTAAATTTTACATCTGTTGACAACAAAAAGAAAAGCCAACTATTAAATGAAAATCTTAAAAATAATTTACGTATCAACCACCTAAACGAAGAAGAAAAAACTCTACTCACCGGACTTTGTTACGAATACAAAGATGTTTTTCACCATCCTGAATTACCACTCACAGCAACAAATAAAATTCGACATCATATAAGGACAAAAACAAACGATCCAGTTTTTACAAAAACATATCGATACCCACAGGTACATAGAAGAGAAGTTAAACAACAAATTGAGAAAATGTTAGAACAGGAAATAATAGAACCTAGTGAATCGCCCTACAATTTTCCGATATGGATTGTACCAAAAAAAATTGATGCCAGCGAAAAACAAAAATGGAGAATCGTGATCGATTATCGACGCCTCAATGAACAAACAATCGAAGATAAACACCCTTTACCCAACATCGAAGATATCTTAGATAAGCTTGGCAGAGCCAATTATTTTACATCCCTCGATTTAGCCTCAGGTTTCCACCAAATCGAAATAGAACCCGAAGATCGTGAAAAAACAGCATTTTCCACCGAAGAAGGACATTTCCATTTCAAAAGAATGCCCTTTGGACTTCGGAATGCACCAGCCACATTTCAAAGACTTATGAATAATATTCTACAAGGACTTACCACCAATCAATGCATGGTCTACCTCGACGACGTAATAATATATTCCTCATCGTTACAAGAACATATGACAAGATTGAAAAACGTATTTGAAAGATTTCGAAAAGCAAACGTTAAAATTCAATTAGACAAAAGCGAATTTCTTAAAAAAGATCTTGAATATCTAGGACACATAATAACACCGGAAGGAATAAAACCTAACCCTAAAAAAATTGAATGCATACAAAAATTCCCAATACCTAAAACTAACAAAGAAATTAAATCATTTCTTGGCCTACTTGGTTATTATAGAAAATTTATTAAAGATTTCTCAAAATTGACAAAACCTTTAACCCGATGCCTCAAGAAGAACAACAAAATAATACATGATAAAGAATTTATAGATGCCTTTGAAAGATCAAAAAATATCTTAATTAATGAACCAATATTAATTCACCCCGATTTTAATCAACCATTCGAATTAACTACGGATGCATCGAATGTTGCAATAGGAGCAGTACTTAGCCAAAAAGATAAACCAATCGCATACGCAAGTCGTACCTTGAATGAGACAGAACAAAAATACTCAACCATCGAAAGAGAACTCTTGGCAATTGTTTGGGCTACGAAACATTTTAGACCGTACCTGTTTGGAACAAGATTTACCCTTTATACCGATCATCGACCCCTAGTCTGGCTACGCAACCTGAAAGAACCTAACAGTAAATTAACAAGATGGAGCCTTAAATTGGAGGAATTCGACTTTGAAATTCAATACAAAAAAGGACAGAAAAACACCAACGCAGACGCCCTATCTAGAGTCTACATAAACCCGATCACCTCGAGAGACAAAGACAATGAATCTTGCATCGTACACGAAGACGAAGAATTTGACCAATTGCTTCAAGATTTAGAGCAACACGAATCATTGAAAACACCCGAACCACTCATTACAATGACACCTGTACGACCAATATCACCCCCCGATTATGAAGATCTAATCGACACCACAATTATTAATTTAGAAGATTATCCACCAAGAGAAGGACCTAGTGATTGTACTCAACATTCACAGGAAGAATCCACAGCGTCAATACCTATTTGTGAAAAACCCCTACAAACTCATCAAAATCAAATTTTCTTTGAAAAAACGTACAAAAAGAAACCCGAAATAAAAAAGAGAACTATCGAAGGTCACGTACAAATCACAGTACCTATCAATGAAAACAACCTAAAAGAACAATTTGAAAAAGTTATGAAAGAATATTCTACAGCCAACACGAAATATTATTGTATATTCCCAGAAGAAAAATTCTATAAAGCATTCTGTAAATATGTAACTAGAATCTCAAACGAAGATTCACCCAAGTATTATAAATGCACTTCACAAGTAATACATCTAACGGACGCGGAAGAAAAATCAATCCAAATAACTAATCAACATGAAAGTAAGACAAATCATAGAGGAGTAGATGAAACTCTGGAAAAATTAAAAAGAAAATATTACTGGAAAAATATGAAAGATGATGTAAATACCTTCATCAGAAATTGCGAAATATGCAAAAAACAAAAATATAACAGAAATCCCATTAAAACTCCTTTTTGCATAACCGAAACGGCAAATAAACCCTTCAACACTTTACATTTGGATATTTTCTACGTAGAAAACCACATGTTTCTAACAATTCTGGATCAATTTTCGAAATTTGTACAAGCCTATGAAATCGAAACTCGAAACAATTTAGAACTATCTGATAAAATATTAGATTACTTTACAAAATATGGGGTACCCTCAAACATCATTGCTGATGGCGAATTTAATAAGAGCATATTAAAAAATTTATTCGAGATACACAAAATAACATTCCATGTAACCACACCCGGACATCATGAATCTAACAGTTTGTTAGAAAGAACCCATTCCACATTACTGGAACACTACCGAATATTAAAGGAAACTCATCCCCAGGAAACGCCAAAGATTCGAATGCAATATGCAATTTTAGGATACAATAATGCGATACACTCATCCTTAGGATATACCCCTAGAGAAATATTATTCGGACATACAGATTCAAGAAATCCATATGACCTCGATTATACTACAAAATTTTACGAAAATTACGTTACGTCTCACAAAAACAAATTAAGTGACCTATATGAACAAATTTATAGCGAAAAACAAGAGAAAAAAGAAACACTTATCAACAAAAGAAACGAAGGAAGAAAACAACACAATTTATTACCAGGAATGACTGTTTATTTAAAATCCCAAGAAACAAGAGGAGGAAAACACCTACCCAAATTTGTTGGACCCTACGAAATATTAGAGATATCTGATCACAGCGTTTAATCCTCTGCTGCACGTCATTAAGCCTAACCAACGATGTAGTCATACAAGACTTATCCAACAACCCCGGACTATACCCCTTGAAATTAGGACCAACTTTGATACAAGCATCAACCTGGACACTTATCGCGCAAAATAATTACGAACCTCTATTAAATGAGTTCAATTATCTAAAAGAAAATGTGAAAAAACTTAATTACAACCTTCGCACCATCAAAAGACCCGAAATACCCCCGGTATGTTCATCATCCATTTGCCTCGATAGAAGGAACACTTATAAATCTAGAAATTACTCTAATTACGAATATTCCAATTACCTTAACATAATGAACACATTGGTAACCGAAAATGAAAACCTCATTAAACACCTATTTCCAACACATCGAATCAAACGAGGAGCCATCGATGGTTTAGGATCAATAATCAAATTTGTAACGGGCAACCTAGATGCAGAAGATGGACAGCGATATGAAAATATGATAAAAGAACTTCAAGAAACCTCACAAGAACATGAGAAAATTATGGAACATCAAGCATCCCTACTTTTAACAACAATCGAAAAATTCAATGAAACCATTAAGGATTTGTACTCGAACCAAGAGTTTATTACAAATAAATTAGAAGAAATGCGAACCTCTCTACAAAAAGTAGTAAGACAAAGCACAGAAATCGTAAATGCTGAAGGACTAATGAATCAAATGATAGCCCTTCTTCAACTAATTCTAATAAAATTAAAAGATCTGCAAACAGCGTTTGTATTTGCAAAAACAAATGACCTACATCCCGCTCTAATAGGAGATGAAGACCTAACCCAGGGACTACAATTTATAGAAAATAAGCTGTTATTGGAATCACAAGAAAACAATATCAAAAGATATTTATCTTTACCATATCCCATCGATAAGACCCAAATTCTTAATTACGAAAAAATCATAGATGTAAAAATCTACCAAATCAAAGAACAAATTACATTCATTCTTGAAATACCTCTTATCACAAAAACCAAATACCTAAGGTATAAATTAATTCCTATTCCCATTTCTACCAATAATAATTTTCATATGATCTTACCACATTTCAATCAAATCCTTCACTCCGAAAAAGAAAGTATACCCATAACAGACAATCAGTGCCTCGAAATAAAAGAAAATGAATATTTTTGTAAAAAATCAACACCACTTTCGATACCTAATAAACTGTTATGTGAAACACAATTGTTGTCTTTTATACCTAACAAAACATGTAACATGTATTCTTTTAGGCTTGATCACTATAAGATAATTCAAATAATAGATAACCAATGGATTATCGCAACTCCTTACCAGATAATTATCACTGTAAAATGTGCCCTTAATGAATATAAAAAACATTTAATCGGCACCAAAATGTTAATCATACCCAGCTCTTGTTATGTTGTTGTACAAGAAAATGAGTTATTAATTAATCATAATATTAACGTAGATATTAAAGATAGTTATTTACCACATATTGATGCTTTAGATTTAAGTCTAACCCCTAAGCAAGAAATTAATCAAATCAATTTAAAACATGTCAATCTACATGATTTACAATCAGTCAAAGAGGAATTAAAACAAGTCCCTAAGGACATTCAAAATATTCATAAGACACATCATTTGGCCATTGGATCAATAAGTACTAGTTTATTGATATGTATGCTTATAATAATTATTGTCGTCGTACTTATGTGTAAACGTAAATTCCTTTACCAAAAAGTTATTCATAAAATTAATAAAATCAAGAATACTGAAATTGAATTAATTGAAAAACCACATGCTGTGCCATTAGCACATGTTGTTGAAAGTCGAAATTAGGAAATAAAATTTTCCAAATTTATATTTCCATCTAAGGGTGGAGGAGTTACGTACCTAGAATAGTAACGCTAGATAAATATGAAACCAAGATAAAGCTGCATTCTGCAGTCTCTGCTACTTTCGTTTATATAAGCATTTTACACGCTATTAGAAGTTAGTTATCCTAGTTATGCTGTTAGTTTAAGCTCTGACATTGCTTTTGTAACATTTTAATGTAACTCCGTTTTAATTAAAAATAAATTTTATTATTTTTAATTAGTTTCTCGTTAAAACTCGTAACTAGCTTGTTGCTTATAGCCAAGCAACATGCTTTCGAAATCTGTTATAAAATTTTTTCGAACAATTATCAATGTCCTTCGGTTATTACTACTGAAAACTGGCTGGTTTGCATAGCATTGAACTAATCGAATTTATTTCGTTCTTTTAATTTTAAAACAAAAGTATTTTAAAAGTGACTTGACATTTGCAAATAAATTAATGCGAAACGTCAAATATCATTTCAAACAAAAAAATTCGATTTTAACGTATTTTGAACAGTCGTAGATAAAATTTTGTATGTCACACATGGGATGGTGCATTATTATGGCACTCGTTTAGTTACACGACTCGGTATACGACCTCGTCGTGCAGCTTTCAAACTCGTGTTATAATAACGTCTTTATTTATTCCACTAGTAACATAAATGACCATTATTGTTAATTTGGAGCTAAATTATTGTATTCTGTTCAATTTTATTTCGGTGTGATGTTCGATTGTAAATGTCTATAGTCCGGATTTCTAGTCTAGTATTTCGTCAGTATTTAAATTATGAGGCAATTAATTAATAGTAATTTCTCCCATAATTCGTTTATATGTGTAGTTGGCGCATACCTAAACTTTTGAAACGAATCATCTACCAGTTTAGAATGGTAACACATCGATATATTTGACCTTAATCTAGGTTGTGCAGCTAGTTATTATTTATTTTGTCAACGGGAATTGAAGCTTATGTAATAGTAAAATAAAATAAAACAGAGTTCATAAGAGCAGAAAACCACCGTTGAATAAAAAACTTAAGAAATCACATCACATCAACAAGTTTTTCTAAATTCTCATCCGAAAAATTAGTTTTCTTGTCCAATATGTTTCACGTATAACTTAATGGATTTGAGTACGCCCATGCTTTTTGTTTACTTATTGAATTTTAACGAAATTTTTTGCTCTTCTGCGACTAATAGTCCGGTCTTTATAAAATGTCTATAAGCAAAGATATAATCTTGTTTCGGGCAAATTTCGCTCGACGATATTGATGATTATTGAATTATGTATGAATGTAATGACCAAATGCACTGAGAAGAAAAGAATTAAATAAAGTTTATTAATCATAAAGATTATATATTTCGCGAAAAGTGATATTTAAACACACGCTTGTGCTACATCTAAGATGGGCGTACCACATTTCCATATTTGGTTGCTAATGCTACAGCATATTCTTGAGAAATTGCGTAATCTTTCGTTTTTAACCTCGGGTGTTACTATTTATTGCCGTAACAAGTAGAAAAAGATAACCATGTTTAGATTAGTTTGCAAAGACTTACAATTTTAGTCTACTGATTTGGAACCTATATTTAAAAAACTGTCGGGCAATCGCCATGTGACCTTTCTCGCATTAGCAAAAAATTTTGAAAATTTTTAATATTAGAAAATTTGCAATATTTTTTGTAAATTATGAAAATTTTTGATAATCAAAAAAATTTGAGAACATTTTTGGAATTATTGATAATTGAAAATTTTGGCAAGTTTTTAGCATTTTTATGAATTTTCAAAACTACTACACAAGCAAAAAGCCTACCCAGAGTGAAAGTCGTGGGCACCTTCGGGTATAAGAGGTTATAGATTATGATCATGTCAATGATGATAAGTAAAAAGTTTTTTATTTTGATAATTTCGAAAATTTTGAAAATTTTAAAATATGATAATTTTTGAAAATGTTGAAGTAATTTTAATTTTTGAAAATTTTGTGTAATTTTGTAAATTTTTGAAAAAGTAAAATAATTTTGAGTTTAAGACAAATTTTTATAAAATTGTTTTTGTTTTCAGTACTTTTTGATTAATTGTAAACAATATTTATTCGTTGAAATCTAAAATCGATTTCATTATTTGGTTATAGTCTTTATTTTGACTATTATCCAATTAAACTGTTAGGAAAACGATTAAAACGAAACCACCGTGAAGTGCTTTCTCAACGGAATATTGTTTCAATTCAAGGTTTTTTTCTGAGCGCCATCTATTTTCTCCCCCTCCCTCATGTTTTAAAGCAGTCAGGTGGTTTTATGATTATTTTCTGTTTTTAGTTGCAACTAATGTTTATCCCCTCAAATTCGATTTTATAATTTGTTAATTTGCTTTTTTCGACCACAAAAAAAATCTCCTAGTGTTGTTTTCGCAATGAAAAGTTGTTCCTATTATCACTTAACATGCTCATAAAGACTTTGAAGCCGAAATTACTAAATTTATGAGAAAACAAAAAATCGATGGTGGGGGCAGTAGGTGGAAATAGTGTTTGCTCAGATCAGCCATTCGACATTTGTATAAAACTAATCTAAAGTTCTTTTCCGAGCGCGTCTATATTGAAATAAAGCCCCCTCTCCCGATTTTTTAATGCAGTCGCCCGCTTTTATGTATTTTGTGTTTCGTAGTTGCAACCAATCTTTATGCACGGAAATCACTTTAAGGTGGTATTTAAAAAATGGGCGAAACAGGTCGCTGGTACTTTCCCATACATATTACATTTTAAAAGAAAGTTGTTGAGCAATAATTTTTTGAAAATGTTCAAAATTTTGAGCCGCTAGTATATTTACAATTTTCATATTTCCAAACATATTTTTACTTCACTTGATTATACTTATTATCAAATAATATAATAATTTGTAAGGATTGGATATTTTGTTTTTGAGTAATCGGACATTAAAGTTAAAATCTTCATTCATTTTGAAGATACAACATTTGGAAAAAAAGCATTCGATTTACCTGTGGATAAATTACAACGCTGTGTGCTCAAAATTTTAAAAACAATGTTTAGAAAAAAATCTATACCACAAAAACAGGTCTAATTGCTGTTTCCTGTTCCGGTTCCGATTTACGACCTTACAAAGAACTATCTGCAACTAAAAAACTTCTATATACCGAGATATAGGGAAACGAACGCACCCACTCACTCACGCATTCACGCACCCATTCACCCACCCGCCCACAGACAGACGTATTTCCGTTAAAATCTGAAATTCGAAAATTTGCATGAAATCGTAACTTTCCTTATTTCAGTAGAAGTATGAGAAAGTAAAAATGGTCGAAAAAGGTCGTTGGTACGCTCCCATACTTTTTACGTTTTAAATATTCTAGCGTCAAAAAGTAATTGAAATTTACATCTAGTCATCTCCAGGCTATACAAGCCGCTCGCCCCAAAACGCATATTTCTGTTGAAATCTGAAATGCGAAAATTGCCATGAAATCATAATTTTTTTATTAATTATAGGTATATCTTATTCTTCTTTCTCCCCTTCCATATTACCCTCTCGGGTGTCGAATTTGGGTTAGTTTTCTTTAGTCTCCTTTACCCATTTTTTCCATTCCTTCCTGGATTGTGCTAGTTGTTTCATTTCTTCCATGCTTCTTCCCCTTTCTTTTCCCGCTTCTTCTATTTGAGTTATCCACTTCTTCCTGAGTCTTCCTCTTCTTTTCTTCCTGTGATTTCTTGCCCCCATGTCTTCTTCACTAGTTTGTTTTTGTCCATCCTTACCATGTGGCCGTACCAGTTTAATTGTCTTTTCTTTATTTTATTTGTTATCGGTTCTTGTTTGATCGATTCTCTTTTTTTTGTTTTCCACTCCATCCCATTTCGTCTTCCCTGTTATTTTTCTTAAGTGCTTCATCTCCATTGCATTTGGTTTTTGTGGTGTGTTTTTTCTGTATTGTCTATCCGTGGTATCTCTTCTCCTTGTTCTTCTTGTTGGTTTTTGTTTTGTTCTTCTCTATCTGTTGTGGGGTTAAATTTGTCCTCGTAATATTCCTTCCAAACTCTTAGGATGTCGTTTATTTTTGCCTGTAACTTGTTTTCCTTGTCTTTGATTCCTCTAATTTCTTTTTTTTTTCTCCTCTTTCATCGCTCTTATTTTGGCCCAGAATTCTCTGTTATTCGTTGTATGTTTTCTTGCAGTTCGTTTCCGAATTCTTCCCAGCTCCGTTTTCTTGACCCCTTTGCTCAATTTGATGTATTCTTCCTTGTCCTGTTCATTCTTTGTCGCCAGGTATCTCTTCCATGCTTTTTTTTTTAATCTCCATTTTTACCTCCTCGCTCCACCACTTTGTTCTTTTTTGTGTGGGATTGTTACTTTTCGTTCCGCAGGCTTTTTCTGCTGCCTCTTTTATTGTGGCTTTGAATGTGGTCCACCTTTCTCCTAGGGTCCATTTTTCCTTCCGGATCTCCAAGCTTTTCAGTTTCTGATCAGTTTCTCTTCTGAATCTCTCTTGGGTGTTTTTCTCTTTTAATCTTTTAATGTTTATTTTGTAATATTTCTGTCTCTCCTGTCTTTTCTATGCGTTCTTTTATTGTTGCTGTGACCATCCTATGTTTTGTCGATAGTTCTGGTTCTATTTCTGTCTTTATGTTTTCTATTACTTGTTCGAGGTTTTTGGCGTATACTATGTAGTCGATCAAACTTTTCGAATTTCACTCCTCTGCCACGAAGGTGTATTTTTCTTCCTCTTTCTGTTCCCAAAACGTGTTTCCAATTATCAGTTCGTTTGATTGACAGAAATGTAGCATCTTCTTGCCGTTTCTATTTAACGTTTCCTCTCCAAATCTTCCTAGGCTTCCTTCCCCTCTATTGACATCTCTTCCCACTCTTGCGTTAATTATAGGTATATAAAATACTTAGTTATTTCAACAATATTTATTTATTTAGGTTAAAATAAATTAATATTGTTGAAGTAAATAAGTATTTTATATACCTATAATAAATAAATATGGACTTCAACGAAGTAAAGTTAGTATTTTTAAATAACTTTCCTTACTGCGATAGCAGTATGGGACAGTAAAAATGGTTGTAACAACTTTATTTATAGAGTTATTAAAAACTGGAAAGAATATATAATATTTTTCCTAATCCTAATCCTAATCTGTCTATTCTATTTTCTAATTATATCTATTTCCCTAAGTACCAAACAACTGGAAAGTTTAAGAAATTTAATCTTTAATTACTTAATGAATGAAATGCTTCTTTATTATACACTGTGTCCATAAAGCAACCCCCCCCCCCCCCTAACTAACTTTTGAACGACTTAATATTTTACTACAAAATTTGGTGTGCTTTAATGGGAAATTAAATACTATTTCTTAGCTCATAATTAAATAATGTATCATTCAAAATGGCGGCTGGGCGCCATTTTGAAATTTTTTTTTAAATAGAAAGGGGGGTCGAGTGACACCTCATTTGAAAGGTCTTTTGGTTCTGCGTCTGATCCTAGAGTTTCAAAGAAAAGTATTTAGCCATAACAAAATGACAAACGTTTGAAGTAAAGAAGTCTATTAAAAAAAACTAAGAATTAAAGCAAAAACAAATGAAATTAAGTGTTCGAAATGTTCACCATTCCCTTCTTGGCACATAAAAAGGCGGTTATGACATTCCTGCCTTACATTTTCATAAGATTCTGGAGTGATATTTCTGCAAACTTCTGTAATGCGTTTTTTACAGAAATGTCACTCCAGAAACTTATGAAAATGTAAGGCAGGAATGTCATAACCGACTTTTTATGTGCCAAGAAGTGAATGGTAAGCATTTCGAACACTTCATTTCATTTGTTTTTGCTTTAATTCTTAGTTTTTTTTAATAGACTTCTTTACTTCAAACGTTTGTCATTTTGTTATGGCTAAATACTTTTCTTTGAAACTCTAGGATCAGACGCAGAACTAAAAAACCTTTCAAATGAGGTGTCACTCGACCCCCCTTTTTATTTAAAAAAAAATTTCAAAATGGCGCCCAGCCGCCATTTTGAATGATACATTATTTAATTATGAGCTAAGAAATAGTATTTAATTTCCCATTAAAGCACACCAAATTTTGTAGTAAAATGTTAAGTCGTTCAAAAGTTAGTTAGGGGGGGGGGTTACTTTATGGACACAGTGTATAACTGTTCTGATTATGGTGTGTTCTGTACTTAACTTCTGCTGCCCTTGCATATTAAGCATAGCGGGTTATTGTAATACAATTGCTAATGCGGCGTATAATGAAGTTAGATATACAGGGTTTTTCAACGAAAAGTAGCCACCCTCAGCATCTTTCAAAATTATTTTTTGCTTGAAAATCGCCAAGACATGTCAACAAAGACAGCAAGGGGTACATCTTTTTACGTAAAATCCGGACGTCTGTCATCAACCCCTTAGCCGCCACAGCCACCCCCTCCAAAATTTCAAATGGCACCATACCATGTGTGGCACATCGTTGGAAAGGTAATTTAATAAGGAATTCATTCTACTGCTTAATTTTTTTATTCACCTGAAATTGAGACATAAAAAAAATAAAAACTATATTTTGTTTATTTCGGTTAAGCTGCTGAATATAGCAATTACCGTTAAAGTAATTGTTCAAAATGACTTCCGTTAACTTCCATACAATAATACAGACGACTTTGAAAGAGAGAACGAACATTTGCGAGAACTTGCGGTGTCAATTGTCGACATTCTTCTATTATTCTCTGCCTAAGATCTTCAATGTTGTAGGAATTAACCTGTATCTGAACATACTGGCATCTAATACCTCTAATTAACATAATGAGTAATATGGGTAGTGCAGCTCTAAAAAGAATCATTGAAAAACTTCGGTTTCTATTTGATTTAGTAGTAGACATAACTCACTCACAAAACTTTATTTTACAGTTGATTTGGAAAGTATAATTTGCTAAGATTCGTACTTCATAAAAAATCGATTTGGTTAAGAATATGAATAATATGATATTTATGTAGTGTTTTAATATAATTAAAATACGAGTTTTTGGAGAAAATACATAATGTTTACGTGTGTAATCAGCAGCCACGTATCTATTTAATGAAACATGGAATTCTCTAATTTTCTTTAAATATGTAGGTAAAAAAATAAAATAGTTGTGTAACTTCTATGAATGGTAGTTATGAAAACTTTATGAATTCTTTGATTTTTACCAAATTTGGATATTTCAACACCTATTGTAATTAGTACCTAATGCTTTCGTAGGAACAACAATCAGCCTTACCTTCTTCTATTCATATTGTGAAATGATCTGCAGATTAAAACTATGAAATCGATAAATTATTAAAGTGAAAGTGGAACTGCTGATATATTACTAGTAAAGTAGGTGAAAGTGGTCTTCATTCGCCAAATAATTAATCATTTGTGTTTGTTTAAATAATATCAGCAGAATAAACAGAGACAAATGGCTAAATACTGCTGAGGTTAAGCTTACAGTTCCCTTTAATGAAAGAGAGTGTAGATGCCGTTTGCAACCTGCATCCTAGTGAGATATAAATAAATGCTAAGATTCTATGAAATGATATTAACATACTAGGTTTAAAACCGAATTAACGTTTTTCCACAATTTGAGCTAATGGCTAAATTTATCAACTTGAATTGCAGCTACGTCAACTAGAATTTTTGCTTACAAAAATTGTTCTTGAATCAGTGTAATTTAATCGCAATCAGCCTTTACATCCCACTGGTGGGCACCGGCACTCTTCTCTGCCACGTACTCTCTTTAGCGCTAAGGTGGAGTACAGGGGACCTACAGTTTAACGTCGAATCCGAACGACTAAATACCAGAGAAGGTTTCAGGCATTAAGATTCCACGGCTGCCTACACCGGATTGGGAAATGTAAGTGGTGAGTTGCAGCGTAGATTTTTATTGCTGCATGGCTTTGGCGGGCAATCGAACCCTAGACCTTTAGCGTTAGACGCTAAGCACCTAACCTCTGAGCTACCACCACTCAATAGTGTAATTTAATACACACTTTAAAATTAACGAATTAAAATTTAAAAGTGAAACTTACTTTTAATATTAAATTTTAATCCGTTAATTTTAAAGTGTGTATTAAATTACACTATTGAGTGGTGGTAGCTCAGAGGTTAGGTGCTTAGCCTCTAACGCTAAAGGTTCGATTGCCCGCCAAAGCCATGCAGCAATAAAAATCTATGCCGCAACCCACCACTCACATTTCCCAACCCATACAATGTTGGTAACTTAAGCTACAACGTACGTTAAAAGTGAAACTTACTTTTAATATTAACGTACGTTGTAGCTTAAGTTACCAACATTGTATGGTCACTTGTATTTATTGAATTTGGTCAAGTTTGTAAGACTACTTTTTACTTTCCGATACTTCTATTGAAGTAAGGAAAGTTATGATTTCATGCAAATTTTTGAATTTCAGATTTTAACGGGAATGTGCGTTTTGGGGTCCCAGAAACCAAAAAAAGTGTTCTTTAAAAAAGTGTGTCTGTGGGGAAGTGGGCGGGTGGGTGGGTGCGTTCGTTCGCCTATACCTCCGGAACCCCTTGATCGATTTTTATAAGATTTGGTGTGTGGAAGTTTTTTAGTTGCAGGTTCTTTGTAAGGTCGCTAATCGGAACCGGAAAGGAAAATTACACCTGTTTTCCTGATATAGATTTTTTCAAAACATTTTTTTTAATTTTGAATACATAGAACTGTAGTGCATCTAAAAACAAATCAAATGCTTTTTTTTGCAAATGCTGAATCTGTAAAATGAAGGCCGCTACGTAGTTAAAAAAATTTAACTTTAATGCCCGATTACTCAAAAACAAAATATCCATCCAATCAATACAAATTATCATATTATTTGATAGTCCTTAATAAGTATAACCAAGTGATGTAAAAATATTTTTAGAACAATGAAAATTGTAAAAAATTTTAATAAACATTTTTTAGAAATTTTGAGTACATAGCGTGGTAGTGCATCTAAAGACAAATGAAATGCTTTTTTTTACAAATGCCAAAATGAAGGCCGCTACGAATTCTTTTAAATTTTAACTTTGATGCCCACTTACTCAAAAGCAAAATACCCAATCAATACAAATTATCATGTTATTTTATAGCCCTTAATAAGTATAATCAAGTGATGGAAAAATATTTTTGAAGAAATGAAAATTGTAAATATACTAACGGTCAAAATTTTGCACATTTTCAATGTCCTCCAAAACTACCCACACCATTTTTTTAAAACTTTCTGAGCCGATAGAGCTTGCAATGAACTACAAAATTTGTTGATAAGTAATTTCCCAAATTTCACTCTGACTCCTTCTAGGAATTTTTGAAAATTTTGAAATTGATTAATTTTTTATTCCTAAACGCAAACGCCGATCGTTTTAAACTTTTATCAGTTCGATAAACTATTTGAAGCACTTTATTAGAATCAGCGAGAATTTTTAACTATTTTAAAAAATAAGGAAAAAAGCAATGCTTTTTAATATCAACAACGTGTTTTCCGGAAGTTACGTGATTTTAACTACGCCTATCAGTTAGCTCTAATAAAAATAAATATTTTTCATTACTTGTATATTTTTGATAACTCTATAAATAAGGTTATAACTATTTTCGTGAGCGCATTAGCTATCTTATTAGCGCCTTTGATGTAGTAGGAGGGCGCGCCGTCCTTAAGTAACCAACGCATTGAGTCTGCAGCGGGCTTGTACCGGCTAGATTAGATGTAAATGTCAATCACTTCTTGACGCGAGAATATTTAAAACGTAAAAAGTATGGGAAAGTACCAGCGACCTGTTTTGCGTATTTTTTACTTTCCCATACTTCTACTGAAGCAAGGAAAGTTATGATGTCATGCAAATTTTCGAATTTCAGATGGTGGGTGGGTGCGTTCGTTTCCTACATCTTCGGAACCCCTTTGCAGATTTTTATAGGATTTAGTGTGTGGACGTTTTTTAGTTGCAGGAAGTTCTAAGGTCGCTAATAGGAACCGGAACGGGATACAAAAATTAGACCTGTTTTTTGGTATAGATTTTTGACTACACATTTTTTTGAAATATTAAATACTTAGCGTTGTAGTGCATTTAAAGATAAATCAAATGCCTTTTTTAAATGCTGTATCTTCAAAATGAAGGCCGCTACGAATTTTTTTTTACTCGAAAACATAATATACAATCAATACAAATTATCATATTATTTGATAGCCCTTAATAAGTATAATAAAGTGATGTAAAAAAAATTTTTAAATTTGAAAATTGTAAATATAGTATGGCTCAAAATTTTGGACATTTTCACAACAAATTTCCACAAACAAAAACTGCCCACACCATTTTTTTAACTTTCTGAGCCGATAGACCTTGCAATGAGCTACATATTTGTTTTTCATTTATCTCCCAAATTTTACTCTGAATTTTTGAAAATTTTTATTAACTTTAATTAGTTGAATAGGCTATTTCAAGTAGTTTATTAGGATCTGCAAGAGCTTTCAATTATTTTAAAAATTAAGCAAAAAAAGCGATATTTTTTAATATCAACAACGTGTTTTCTGGCAGTTACGTGATTTTAACTACGTCTATCAATTAGCTCTAGTTTTTTTCATATGTTTGGTAAATGTTTAAATACAGTTGTTATAACAGTTTTCGTGAGCGCATTAACTATCTTATTAGCTACGTAACCAACGCCTTGAGTCTGCAGCGGGCTTGTACCGACTAGATTAGTTGTGAACTTCCATCACTTCTTGACGCGAAAATATTAAAAACGTAAAAGGTGTGGGAAAGTACCAGCGACCTGTTTCGTCCATTTTTATTAACAACAAATAGATAAAGTAAACAGATAATGTTTAATTTTTATGCATAATAATCACATCAGATTTAAATTCAAATCAAAGTTGATTTAAATAGGTTTCAAAACGTTGCTCCGCTACAAACTGTAACCAACAGTAAGGTTGGAATGTATCTACACAGTTGCGTTTGTTTCTAATTAAGGCTTTTCAAAAACATATTTAAAATGCACGATTTTGAAATTTTGAATGGAAATACATATCTTGGACCTTTGGGACTTTTTTTAATAATAATAAAAATTGTATTTTTGGTGGTGATGTTTATCAAAGGGTATGTATTAACAGTTTTGTATTTTGATTGTTCGCTAGTAAGCAGTGGTTTGCAAATCAAAGTGAACCGTTCTATGAGAATCGCTGATTTATTCGTGGTTACGTATGAGATTTATTGCAAGAAAATCTCAAAAATCAAAGATGAGGTTAAGAAAGGAAATAACTTGAAGCGTTTACAGAATCGATTATATTTAAAAGCAACGCTCTCTGTCTTCACAGTTTTAGAATTGCTCTCTATGCGTAAGTAAAATACATTCTCAAAACATTTCTGAACATAGGGAATAACAATATGAAACATCAAGAACATAGTACAGTTATAAAGTTACAAGGTAACACGTTTATTTGCCAAACTAAATTGTATCATTAAAAAAAATCAAATAATAAGTTGTTACAAAAATTATAATCTGGTAGTAATCCATAGTATAGTAGTTTACAATAGTTTTATTCAGCATTTTCATCACCATCACTTTCACAACAGTCATAAAAGTTTAAATCTTATTCTACACACTCCTCAGGCTTATTCATGTTATTGAACTTTGTCAGTTTACATGCCTTGGTACATTTTAACTGATTTACCATACAAGTGCATGATGGCAGTTGACACAACCTCGAGCAAGAACAACTCAAAACTTCCAACGCTGCAGTAGCTGTAGGTGCTAATGCTCCTATCATCCATTTGGTGCAAAGCTTTCCATCTTTGTCTAACGTCCATCCATGATCTTTTGGTTCTGGAACTTCAGGAAAATTTTTCAGACATCTTTTCCAAAAAGCTGTTTGATAGTTGGCTCGTAAAGAATGCTGACGAAGACAGTATTCACATGGAGGAAGCTGTGTTGACTCCACTGCACCTTGTCGACTTCGGAATATTTGGTATCTCACTTCATTGATATATTCTGTATTAGTATTTTTTGAATATAGATGACTTATAAACTTTTGGATTAAATAATAGTCTTTGTCGGATAATAAAAATTGGCTCTCCAGCATTGTAAACATGGAGGCCAGATATGGATTGTCTCTATACTTTTTATATCTGCTTTTATCTGTTCAGCTGCTTGAGGAATGTGGTTTTCTCCTTCCTTTGCCAAAAGGTGCTTTTCTAACTGAATTTTAGACATCACATAGTTTGCCAGAAGCAAATCGTGAGTCAGATTATCTGGTGAAATATATATCCTGCCATCAACATTCGCAAAATTTAAGGAGAAACCAAATTCTTTATTTAAGAGCACGCCGCCGTGGCACCTTTTTCTTTTTGACGCTAGAGGCGCTAGTCATTTTAAATTTGAATTTAATTACTGATGGTTCTATTAAACATAAACAGGTAGCGTCACATGCGTTCTGTTGAGGTGCATATATTTTTCTTTACAGGACTGTACTAGCAGAATTATTGATTTCTCGCATAAAATCAATTCTCAGCATTACTTACTCGTGGGTTTGTGTGCAACTAATCTCTTATTTATGTGCGAAATTTGTTAAAGGTTTTAAATTAACGCCTATCGCCGTAGCGTCATCCGTGCTGATTCCTATGAACTTTTGTTCAAAAACATGGCTGACGTTACTCGCATCGAATTTTTAAATTTACTCAGCTGGCACATAGTTTAAATAATTGCCAAAAATTTTATATTGGTGTACCTATTATAACAGTATCTAGATGATCAGCGTAAATATAAATGAAGAATAGTGTTAAATTTATAGTTTTATGTTTGCTAAGAAAAGTAAGTTTTTTACCTTATTTAAATAATTATCTGAGCATTTAAGTTACTTTATTAAGTAACATCTATTAACTTGTTTCATTTCGTTTTCTTTTTAATTAAGTCGCTGAGTACATATAAAAATGCCTATATGATGTCTATACTAGCGCCATCTGTGTCGGGTGTCTCGGCGCGGCGCGGTCTTAAGTTGTGACGGAAATTTTTCTTAGTAGACTCTGTTATTTTGTCAACATAATTCATTAAGTGCTCAATTAGTTTTGAAAGTATATAACTTTGAGGTTCTCCCTTTGGGTTTGAAAATAAATCCTCTCGCATGAAATTATACAATGTTTGATATGCCACTTTTTCTGCTTCAATATATTTATCGACATTTTTAAGTTTATCGGGTCTCAGGCTTGTATAGGTAAGGTAACAAGATTTATGATAACGAGCCTCTGCAGCTACAATATCTCTTGATGTAATTCCTATGATTTTTTTATCACCCCTCTCAATAGCAATTTCACGCAATTTCTTGTCAGTTCTCAACTCTACAACATGAGTAAGTGTGCTTGTTCTACTCCCTTTCTTGTATTTGCTTTCTATGACTCAGACAAGTCATGGAAGGATGAAGCTTCTGCCTCTAATTTTCTCAAAGCCTTGATGTTTGTAAAATTGGCTCGACATTCTCGATGAAATCGTATACCTGCTAGCAATTCATCCGATATATCACATAAATATTTTATTGCTTGTCACAAAAAACATATACAATCTTTTTGTCTGTGAAAGTCCGTTTAAGTGTTTCGCAGCCTGACTGGATGAGCAAAGGCTTTTAGTTCAAAATTTATAAATTGGGCAGCATTGTACAGAACTGTCCAGGAACGTCTGTCTTTCGGCGGATGTACTTCACTAGGAGATGCTACACACCCGCAGATGATACACTTAACATAAGTCATTTTTGGGCACCTACGTAATTGTACTTAGAAACGTTGAATAATAAACAACAATGTCTTCTTTCAGTCACACGTCACAGTATTTTAAAACATAAAAAATCTGAAACTAATAAATCAAGAAAATAATAAGAAATAATAAAATTACTATTATTCATGAAAAATAAATGAAATAAGTGCCTACCATAATGTGAATGTAATCCGAAACAATAACTATTTATACCTAGCAGGAATTTAATTGCCAAAACAACAATAGTAGATTGTTTTACAAGTAAAGAAAAGTGGTAGTTTTCCAGCGAATGTAAATGTATAATTCACGAGCGAGCAAAGCGGGCGAGTGGATTAATTTTTACCGAGCTGGACAACGCACTTTTCTTACGAGTAGAACATGCTATTTTTGCGTGTACCTAATGGAAAAGAATTAAATATAATACAACTATTAAATAATAAATTTAAAATTTGGCATAAAATATTTTTAATGAAAGAAGCTGTCTAAGATCTTCTACTTCAAGAGGAAATTTTAACGGCCAGCAGAACGTTGGTGAGCAACCTTCTTCTATCGCAATTTCTTATCCCCCGTCAACAGCAGTATCAAGCGAAGGAGTTAGCACTTTGTTTCTGATTTCCAGTCAGCGGCATCGTCTTCTGGAGTAACATTTAATAATTTGAATAATTGTATATTTAATATTTATACTAATAAGCTGAATGAATAAAGTGTGGTCGTTGTTACGTAGAAAAGTGTTGCTAGGGCGTTGCTATGAAGAAAAGTGTTGCTAGGTCGATGCGATGAAGAAAAGTGTTGCTAAGGAGAAAAGTGGCACTTTTCTTTACTGTTTTCTATTAAGAAAAGACGTTCTTTGCCGTTGAGTACACGAAAAACTTTATTATGCACAGTTGACTAAACAACGTACAGTTTTTTCAATGTATCACGCATGCGCCTATGAAATTTTCAAGACGTATAAATCCATGCGGATCTCAAAATCAAGTAAATGCACGAACGTAGTAATTAATAATAATAACCCGTAACTAGCAATAAACAATGTTTTAATAGTTAATAGCTGTAATGGTAGAAATTAATAGAAATAATAAAAAAACAAACAGTAACATAGCGAGCACGAGTTGCCGAAATTAGGAACATTGGGAAACACACATACGCTGTACAGTCTACGTAGTTGATTCGTTTTGAGCCGTTTGAAGGCCAAAACTCAAAAGTATAAATATATCAAATTAAAGATTAAAGTTTACGCTAAAATATTTGTTAGAAACATTTTCTTCTCAGATGTCTAAGTTTTTAGTTAATTCATGATAAACAAAGAAATTGTTGCACATATCGAAAAATCCAAACGAGCATCAAATATAGGACAGATTTTAAGCTTTCATTAAAAAAAACTAACGTTGAAATCGAACCTTTAATTCCAGAGATATAGTCGTTTTTCACAAGTCATCATCCGCCATATTGGATTGACCGCCATTTCTATTAGCTACCTCTTTGAGATGGCAATCACGATTTTTAGTCATCTTTATACACCCATATAACTGTCCTATAAAGGAAAATTAGTACCCACATTTTATACCAATTTCTTGATTTTGGTCTGCTAGCCCATGAACTATTTATACTATTATAACTAAAGACAGGATAGTTTTTTTTATATATAAATGCAGAAAATTCCTTCTTCTTCTTCTTCGCTGATCCTTATGCCCTTTCAGGCGTCGGATGTGGGTTCCTTGTCCTGCATCAACTTTCTCCATTCTTCCTGTCTCTTGCTAGGGTTCTCATTTCCGCTACCGTCTTTCCTCTTTCCATTCCTATTTTCACGGATTTGATCCATCCATTTTCTTCTTGGTCTTCCTCTTAGCTTTTTCCTTGGTTTTCCAGTCTCTATTATTTTTCTTGTGATTCTGTCCGGATCCATTCTCACTATATGTGCGTACCAGTTCAATTGTTTCTTTTTTATTTTTTCCATTATTGGCTCCTGTTCCGTTATTTCTCTAATTCTGTCATTTCTTACCCTGTGCCATTTAGTTTTTCCTGCGATTTTCCTGAGGTGTTTCATTTCAATAGCATTTATTTTATTTTCATCTTTTTTTCTTAATGTCCAGTTTTCACAAGCGTATGATATTGGTGGTATTGTTATTATATTATGTATTTTCCTTTTCACCTCTATGTCTATGTCTTTATGCCCTAGTATTATTTGTTTATTGAGTAATATATTCTTGTTGATTTATTAGCTATGTTTGTTAATTCAGCCTCTATTTTCCCATCCTCCGTTATTATACTTCCCAAAAATTCGTATGTTGTTACTCTTTCCAATGTATTATTCTTGCATTTGATTTCTTTGTCTATCTGGGTGTCTTTTTGTTTTTCATTCACTATCATTGTTTTCGTTTTGTTTATATTTATTTCCATTTTCATGTTTTCAATTTCTTTAGTCCAGGCGTTTACTAGATTTTGCATTTTGTCCTTCTTATTTGCTATTAATATCACGTCATCTGCGTAAAGCAGGCTGCTCACTTTAACTACTTCTAGATTCCGGTACCCTATTACTGTGTCCATTTGCTTATATTTTTCTTTAATTTTTTTTTAATTCATCAATTTTTTGATCAAATTTTTAAAAAATCAAACAATTTCTACTAAATACTATTGTTCTTAAAACACTTATTTTTGTGTCTCCTTATTGAGATATCCTTCACTCGACAAACGATGAATGTCCAATTCCCTCTTCTCTAGTTTGCAGGTTCCTCAAATAACCGCAACACTCGCCTTTAGTTTGAGTCCTCCTCTGGACTGCTTTTATGTTAATTTATACTTGGCTTTTCTGTTATCATAACTGGAAACTCGTTCTGGATCGCTTTATATTTATTTATTCTTTTGGATTTTCCACAATTCGTTGACAAACACTTGTATCCGTTTTATAATAGGTTCTTTTAAATTCAAAACCACTTTTATATTACTCTAAACTCGTATTTTTTCTCTATTCATTCAGAGGATATAAAATCGTCTGTCTTTGTTTACAAAGACGAGCTGTAACTAACTAAACAAATTTCCATTTCATCACAAATAAATCTCATGATCAATGAGTTTTTCAAATGTTCAAAATGACACTGACATCCATAATGACATTTCACGATGCACAAACAAGTAAGTCTAAAACTTCTTATAAATTAAACCTTTTAAACAATTCTGAACTAAATGATAATTAAAATTAACATAAATAAAACTCGTATCAATCTGATTGTGTTTTTCTTCTCTTCCAATAAAAGCAAACCTCACAAATATGAAAAATATAAATTATATAAAAACAACCACATTATTAGAATTTATAACAAGAAATTACAGCAATTATACGCAACCCTGAGTTTATAAGTTTGAATAGCAAAACGTTACAGTCTTCACAAACCTGCAATTGTAGACCACATCATTACAACATCCCAAAAATTGCCTTCCAGGAATTACAATACTCCGGTCAAATCATACAATTCTGAATATCATAGCATTTTTGCCCCCAGATTAAAATAAAATTTTAGAATATTAAACAAAATAAGTTTTTTAAAGAAAATTTTATTTTCATCGATTTCAGCATCAAAATTCTTTAATATTGTAAGGAAAAATCATTGAAATATCAAATCTACCTCTTATTCTTCCACTCTCTAACTCAGCTAACTAAAAGTATTCTCCCCAAAAATCCTATTTATTTGTCCCCTTAATTCTTGCCAATAAACTGTCAATCGTTTGCGGAGATTCATATTGTGGTTTGGTAATGTTGTTTATTTTACGGACATCTAAACACAATCGAAGGGTACCACTTTTTTTCTTAAGAACCACCAAAGTGTTCACATAACTAGTTGTGGATGATTCTATAATATTATCTGCTAACATTTTATTTATTTAATCTCTAACTCGGATTCTATACGAAAAAGGTATCGGATAAACTTTAACATTAAATGGAGCTTTGTCATCTACTTCAAGTTTATGTATGTGATTTTTTTGCTACACACGGTTTTTCATTAATGAGGTCGATATTTTCACGTACCAGGTTATTTAATTGTACTTTATTTTTCCAACAAGGGATTCCAATCTGCTCCTCCTTTATAAAGTCACTTGTGACATAAATATTTATTTTAATCTAAGTTGCAGGCTTTCGCGGCCGTTGTTAATAACAGCTAGGCTTCCGGGTTGGAGCCGCGTCATCGGTGCATGAACTGCCGACGTTTCGTCCTCGGTTCCACGGGACATCTTCAGGGCTGTGGTCACTTTGGGATCTGGAACACAACAGTTGTCGGCAGTTCATGCACCGATGACGCGGCTCCAACCCCGAAGCCTAGCTCTTATTTATTTTAATATTATTATTATTATATAATCCATCTTTTGTCCATTCTATTTTATCATTATTGATTATAATACATTTATATTCACCGTCAACTTTAACCCCTTCTTGTTCTATGAAATCTATTCCAATTATAAAATCTAATTGTAACTCTGGTACTACCAAAAATCTTATCACATAACTTTTACTTCCTATTGTAACTTCTAAATTCTCTGCTTTCGATATTGTAGAAACTTTTTTCTTCGTTGCAGACAACAACTCCAACTTCCCTATTTTAATTAATTGTTTTTCAGTTAAAGCTTTATTTTCCAAAATTATTTTTTCTTTGGCTAAAGATGCTTGCTTGACAAATAAAATTTGTTACTAAAATGTAGACGAATGAAAGGCATTTGTACCGCCTCATATTGTTCTTCATCATCAGATAATAAGAATTCTTTTGGATGGCCATAAGTGATTGTTAAAAACAAACAGTCATAAACAGGATTTAAATAAACGAAGGTTTTTTTTTCTTCTACCGAACGTGGTTCTTTATGAACTTGAACCATCTCAATATTTTCTTCCTCTCTCTCTTCTTCTGACTGTTCGTCACGTCCATAACCTCTTGTTCTACCAAAAGTAACCGTATAAATCTTCCTTTGACCATATTCATCATTTTTATCTTTAATAATTTGTTCATACCTATTTCGCCAATCCCCATTCCGGTTATTAAAATTTCCATTATTCTTATTGTTGTCATTATATCTTTCTCTGTTATAATTATTGTTATCACCATTATAGTAAAACTTTTTATTTTGGGTATTATTTTGTTGGTCTTCATATTTCCTCTTGTTTTGTTCAAAATGTGGCCTATTCTGTTCATAACTATTATTTGGTAAATTTCTATTACCTCTCCAATTCCAATCTTTTCTATTTTGATTAAAACTCCTACCTGCATTCTCATTCATGGTTGCTGCGTCATAATTTCTAATTATTTCCAAAAATTCTTTTATTGATTTAATATTTTGGACTGCCACTGCCCTAGTAATCTCACTTTCCAAATGTCTTGATAAATGTTGTATTATCTCCTCTTCTGTGATAATTGGTGTAAGATACTTTGCCTTGCTAAATTGCTGCATTATATAAAGCTCCCTTGAACTTCCTCTATTTACCTCAAATCTGCCCATGGTTAATTTATTTCTAATTCGAGCCTGTTGACTGTTACCCCAGTACTGGTCCAAAAACATCTTCCTGAATCCTTGCTAGGTCGTAAATTTATCTTCTACCAAACTGTACCAAACTTCCGCATTAAATTTTAGTGCATTCCTTACCGTTTGAATCTTCCTATCCTCGCTATTATATCCCTTTACAACATGGTCCATTTTAGTTATGAAAATCATTGGAATTCATTCTTTCTTTCTTCAAACTTTAGCGCTCCTTCTGACTGATATGCCCCCATCATTGGCATCATGGTACACCCTGATAAACCATTAACACTCAGGTTCTCCAGCTTCTCTTTTATTATTTTAAGTTCTTTATCATGCTTTTTATCTAATTTAACCTGCTCATTTTGTATCTTTACTTGTTTTTTTTTTTGATTTGCACATGTTCAATTTCCAATGTTACGAAACCTTCTTGTATTCCTACTAGTTTCTCTGTTGTGTTATGTTGTGCCTGTTTTACATTTATCACCTCATTATTTAATTTTTCCAATTTACCGCCAGTTTTTTCAGTAACTTCTTGTATGTTTTTAACAATTCGGTCTTCCAAACTTTGGATCTGCTGTTTAACGCTGTCGTCTAATTTCTTTTCTAAAACCTGCATTTTCTCTTCCATATTTCCTACACTTGTTTTTAAACCTTCCACACTTTCTTCGATTTTCTTTTCCATACAGTCCATTTTCTTAGCAGTTTCTCTTGCAGTCTCTTCCATTTTCTTAGCATTATCATCCATTTTCTCCTCCATACTGTCCATTTTCTTAGCATTATTGTCAATTTTCTTGTCCATACTGTCCATTTTCTTAGCATCCATTTTTATCATCATCAGTTGTATCATCGTCTTCAAATCTACTTGTAGTGGTACTTCTTTTGATTGTTCTGGTTCATTTTGTATTTCTCCCTGTACCTCTTCTTGCCTTTGTTGTTCTATAACCGCTATTACTTCTTCTTCTCTTATCTGGTCTTCATTTCTACCTTCTGAATTTGATTCTTCATCATAGTTCCTCCTTGACAAACTTCTTAACTGTTATGTTTGAGGTAATCTCAGAAAAACACAGAACTCCGGTAACAAAACTTTATTAAACAATAACGGCCTTAAACAATAACGATGTACACCGTACAACAGACTGACACAAATTCCATAAATTTTACAAAAGCAAACACTTGACCCTCACATGCATCTTCAAGGCTAGGCCAATACACTACATTATCTCCCCCATTAAAAATTACAAAACAATTACATAAATCCTGCGGTGACTTTTGAAAAGCAGCACATGCCCCACAGCTACTACTAATGTTTTCTATTTGTTTATCCATGGATGGCCACCACACATACGATCGAGCAAGAGCTTTCATTTTTACGACCCCCATATGTGATGAATGAATTTCTTGTAAAACTCGAGTCCTAAATTTTTCAGGTAAAATGATTCGATACCCCCACATGAGACAATCTTGCTCGATCGTAATCTCATTCCTTCTAACATCAAATGGTTGGAACTTATCTAACACTTTACCCTTGGGCCAACCATTTCTTACATACAAAATCACTTTACTCAAAATCGGATTTCTTCTCGACTCTAATTTAACTTGTTTAAAATTTATAGGTAAATTTGAATTGCTTATATAATTAAGATATGACTTTTCATCCGCAACATTTCTGCCTGGATCATCCACTGGCAAACGTGACAAACAGTCCGCTTGGTTCCTAGACAAACTAACATAATCAATATCAAAATGAAAAGCAGACAAAATGTGTGCCCACCGTTGTAATCTATTTGCGGCTAACACGGGAATGCCCTTTTTCTTCCCAAAAATTGATAGCAGAGGTTTGTGATCGGTGACTAATATAAATTTGCGACCATAAAGATACTGAAAATATTTCTTGACCCCGAAAATGATCGCAGCCGCCTCTTTTTCAATTTGAGAATATTTTGTCTCTGCCGAGTTTAGCAATCTAGATGCGAATGCAATTGGTCTTTCCGTTTTATTATTATACACATGACTAATCACCGCTCCCACACCATACTGTGAGGCGTCTACTGTCAGTTTTACAGTACGTTCCGGATCGTAATGAGCTAATGCTAACGATGACATTAAAATATTTTTTACTTCATTAAACGCGCGTTGACAGTCGGTAGACCAATTCCACGCACAGCCTTTTTTTAATAATTCATACAAAGGCTTCATAACTTGAGAAGCATTTTGTATAAATTTTCAATAAAAATTTGCCATTCCTAAAAAACTTTTGAGCTGGGTCACAGATTGCGGAACTGCCACTTTTTTGATGGCCGAGATCCTTTCTTCCGATGTACGCAAGCCTAACTTATCTATCACATGTCCCAGATATGTTATCGAGGTTTGGAAAAATTTACACTTTTCCTTTCGTACTCTCAACCCGCATTCTTGGAGCTTAGCGAAAACTTGTTTTAAGCGAGATAAATGCTCTTGGTCATTCTTGCCAGTCACTAAAATGTCATCTAAAAATACTACGACACCTGGAATAAAGAACATTTGATCCATAAGTTTTTGAAACTATGCCGGACCATTCGAAATGCCGTATGGTAATCTCGTGTACGAGAAGAGACCCTTTTGAGTAGATATAGTGACTAATTTCCTAGATTTTGAAACTATGCCGGACCATTCGAAATGCCGTATGGTAATCTCGTGTACGAGAAGAGACCCTTTTGAGTAGATATAGTGACTAATTTCCTAGATTACTGATCTAAGGGCACTTGCTGATATGCTTCAGATAAATCTAACTTAGAAAATTTTTCTCCTCCTTGAAGCTGCGAAAATAAATATTCTATTCGAGGTAATGGATACTTCGCAGTTTCAAGTTGAGAATTCAGTGTTACTCTAAAATCTCCACATATACGCACCGTATTATTTGCCTTGAAAATAGGGACAATCGGAGTCCCCCAATCGGAAAATTCTACCGGGACTAATACCCCGCAATTGATCAGTCTATTAATTTCCTGATCCACTTTTACTTTTAAGGCAAATGGTACGGGGCGCGGATTACAAAATTTTGGTACCGCATTATTCTTTAATGTTAGGGAAATTGTGCCTTTCGTAAACATACCTAAACCTTCTTTAAAAATTTCCGAAAATTCCTTATACAATTCTTCAATACTATTAGTTACCTTGCTCTCAGCTACATATCTAATTTCAGTAATTTATAAGTTTAACATATCTAGACCATTTCTACCCATTAAAGGTGGACCTCCATTTTGTATGACATAAGTTTTCAAACTATAGTTTTTACTCCCAAAAACAATGTCTAATTTTAGAAATCCGATCGGTCTACACGGCACACCAACGTAATCCGACAGTACCAAATCGTTAGCAAATAACGTTTTATTTTGAAAATGTCTTGCATACAATTTTTCAGAAATCGCAGCGTGTGCAAAACCTGAATCTGCTTCAAAACTTAGTGGAATGTTTTCCACTATTAAATTGATATACGTTGGTTTAACGTTTCCATTTGAATCGGTTTCGCTACATTTTAAATTAAAAATATTATCAATTTCTACATTTAAATTCTCGCAATCTGTATTTTCGATTCCGAACATAAAATGATGTGCGTTTTTTCTTTTACTGCAAACCGGAGCCAAATGCCCTTTTACCCCACATGTACGGCAAACGTAATTACTGAAGCGACACTCACTACTTTTGTGATTTTCACGGCCACATACGTTACACTTACTTGCTTTCAATTGTCTGTTTGGTGCTGCCCAAGCATGTTCACTTGCCTGGCCACTGCTGCTAGAAGGCCTGCTCCAGGTAGATTTTGCGACCCTTTTGCCTTTTTGTTGCACATAGTGAACATTATCTTCAGACTCTACTTTCACGGGCACCATATCCTGTCCCTGAAACTGCTCCTCGCTGCGTTCCTCTCTCATGGCGTGTTCCTTTAAGGTACATTCCTTCGTTTGAGCAATTTTTATTAAGGACTGAAAAGTGACTTCTGCCTTTGTAGCATCTTCTTCTAGTAGCCTATCCATAATACTTCCCTTATCAATACCGATCACAAAAATATCTCGCATCACCACCGAGAGCTCCGATCCTTCTTTAAAACCGCAATTAGCGGCCAAGCTACGAACACGAGCTGCCCATTCCGCTATACTTTCACTAGTCCGTTTTCGTGCCGTATAAAATTTAAATCGTGCTGCAAAATATGATTTCACCGGGCTAAAATATTCAGTTAACAATGTAACTAGATCTCCATAGGTTTTTGTTTCCGGTAAATTTGGCACGCATAAATTTCTAATCAGCACGTAACATTCCTCACTCAATGTGTTTAACAATATCGCTCTTTTTCTGGCTTCGTCGCTGATTGCGTTTGCAATGAAAAATTGATTTAAACGTTCTTTAAACACTATAAAATAGGAATTTCTCTGATCAAAAGTATTTAATGTTCCCAGCAAACCTATAACAGTGGGCTCTGGCACGGGTGGAGGCATTCTAATTTCTAATTGATTTGGCCACCGCACTTTTAAGCAATATCGCCAATATCCTCGTCGCCAAATGTTATGTTTGAGGTAATCTCAGAAAAACACAGAACTCCGGTAACAAAACTTTATTAAACAATAACGGCCTTAAACAATAACGATGTACACCGTACAACAGACTGACACACATTCCATAAATTTTCCAAAAGCAAACACTTGACCCTCACATGCATCTTTAAGGCTAGGCCAATACACTACATTAACATTGTACGATTTTCTTCTGTCATTTTCTTTCAAATTATATCCCTTTTAAATCTACAAGTAAACTAAATACTAGCTACTTGGGTTCTTTATTAAATGAGCTTATTGTTGAAACTTGTAACCCGACATTTACCAAAACGCCACGGTGTACATCAACGAGCCCCACGTTATTGGGTGCCAATTTTAATTGCAATGATATGCGTGGTCTCGAATTACAAGAAAATAATTCCCTAAATGCCTGCAATTCACGCAATTCCAAATTATATTTTCTATGAGACTCTTTATTAACTTTCTCAGGGTCGTTATTAAGCTTGAAAGTACAGTTATTACTGAATATGAATCAAAAAGAAAAATACACAAAATAATATCAACGTTACAAAAAGGTTTTATTCAATAGATCAATTTTTTGATCAAATTTTCGGAAAATCAAACAATTTCTACTAAATACTATTGTTCTTAAAACCGAACACTTATCTTTGTGTCTTCTTATTGAGATATCCTTCACTCGACAAACGATGAATGTCCAATTCCCTCTTCTCTAGTTTGCAGGTTCCTCAAATAACCACAACACTCGCCTTTAGTTTGAATCCTCCTCTGGACTGCTTTTATGTTAATTTATACTTGGCTTTTCTATTATCATAACTGGAAACTCGTTCTGGATCGCTTTATATTTATTTATTCTTTTGGATTTTCCACAATTCGTTGACAAACACTTGTATCCGTTTTATAATAGGTTCTTTTAAATTCAAAACCACTATTATATTACTTTTTCTATTTCGGTTTTTTAAGGTTATTCTTAAAGCACTGTTTTAGCTACAAAACAGTGTTTTAAGAGAGTCTTTTAAAGCATTGTTTTTAGTAAAATTTCACCAACAAAGATTGGTATTCATGATATATTCATGATCAAATTTGGTAAATTTAGTATGTATGCCAACATATACATACTAAATTTGCCAAATTTGATCGCAGCAATTTGAAACTTGCTGCCAACATATACATACTAAATTTACCAAATTTAATCGCAGTAATTTTTTATAACGTTTTTTCATTAATTCTCCTCAATAGAAAAAATAGTATAAACAACTCGTTTCATAAGGCGTCTTGACGCACTCGTCTATTGAAAAACTTGGTCGCTACGCTCCTTCGTTTTTCAATCTTGGACTCGTACGTTAAGACAATGCCTTATGCAACTTGTGTTTTAATATACTATTAAACTCGCTTTTTTTCTCTATTCATTCCGAGAATATAAAATCCTCTGTCTTTGTTTACAAAGACGAGCCGTGCTGTAACTAACCATAGAACATAATTTACTTCGTAAATAGAACAACGTCTCTGGGATACAAAATTTCGTCGTATAATGTGGCGCCATCTAATTTTGGTCCCATTATTACGCTATGGCGCGCAATTTGAAATGTTATGTGAGATATTATGCTTTTCATTTTTCAGATAATTTAAATTTATGTATTTTGCAGCTAGTTAATACTACAGACATATTAACCTGCAGCAAAATACATTGAAATTGGAAAAAAACATACTAAAAAAGTGATAATAATTGACATGCGTTTTATTATTCATTCAGAATTATATGGTACATATTATTATTTATTACTTATAGTTGGTATCAAAATAATGTTATAAATACAAAGAATTACAAACCAAAAATTAGGATTTTTATCAAGTTAAACAGAGAGTTGAAAATATATCCAACAAAAATCAATATAGAAGCCAACGTATAGATCTGCAAAATTTAATTATAAAAATTTACTATGTGTTAGAAAGTAGATAATAGTATTATGTGGGTAGCAGTTTAACTTTAATGACTGATGTAGTTAAAATGGAATACACTTTGAGTCCAGCTGTATTGAGTTTAGTATTTATCTTTAATACAGTTGTAAACGTGTATGTATTATTATCATTAAATTAAAATTAGAAAATAAATTTAAATTAAATTATTATTATTAGAAGTTAGTTCTTTTTTAATTTACATTTGCTTTTCATGTACTCCAATGCCTGCATTTGCTTTTCATGTACTCAAATGCCTGCATTTGCATTGCATCAAGACTGCAAATGTAACTTTCTTTCCCTAACGCAATATTGTTTAATCTTTTAATATAATGAAATAATAGTAAATCGACAAAAGAATTCACCATTGCACTTTGGAGAGCAGCGGTATGTGGACATGGGAAAAAGGGAAAAGCTATATTACTCAAAATGTAAGATTTTACTTTCTGAGTTATTTGTTTTTTGTTTAGTATGAGTGGAAACAGGAAATAGGAAATATTGTAAATCTGTACTAAGGTCTGAAGAAATGTTGGGTTACAGTATTTCAGCCTCTGCACTTCATCGTCATATTCCCTCGCTGTAATAAGACAGTGAAAATCTCTAAAACTATCACCAGAGTGCAATATATTACGTGAACAAATTGCACAGTTCTTGAAAACTTGAAGGACGTTCTTAGCTACCCAACCGCCGACGCGACGTAGCCTGCTGCAGCTAATTCCAGAGGACGCAGAGGCTCAAAATAGAGGGGCAAGGGTGGTGGGGTCGAAGATTCAGGTTCTTCAGGCTCTTCTACTCCTCGAGTAACAAATTGTTTAATGTTGAGAAGCAAACTTGCGCAGTCATCTGCTTCACAATTAGCACCTGGCGAATGTATTGTTGCAAAATTATTCATCAGCAATGTTTTGAAATAGGGCCCAAAAGCAGAGCATGACGGATTCAACACCGGAGGCCTAGCTCTGTCTGTAGGTTTGCGTTGTACATATCGCATGCCCTTTAGCGTCTGAATAGCCTTATCCCAAAATATTTTATGGCGAGATCTTTTTGTAATAGCCATTCGCAGATGTTTTCCTGGCGTCAGAGTGCCCATGCCTCCGTTCACGCTATCAAAAAGCTCATCTAAAAAATAACATAGGTCTGCAATATCCTGAGCTTCGGACACCATTTTTTTTTCTTGTCTAGACTATCAATCTCATTTCGACTTATTATAGCGATACCACTAGCCACACTATGACTGAAAACTTGGGAGCATGCTGATACTTTAATTTTCCGTATCTTATTTGGAATTACATGAAAGTCTGTAAGTTTTGGCATGATCTTGAAACGTCCACCACTTGCATCTATATAATAAGCATCCTGTAGATGAGACCATTTCGCCACCTTCCTTTTTCCATTATCGACAAATTCGAGATCCTTCGTTAGAAGATTATTTCGCACGCATTTTAAAAGATGAGGAGGGTCAAACAAAGGTATAACCTCACAGCCATCGATGGTGATTAGGCCCTTCTTTACCTCTTCACCTTTCCTCAAAGAATTTGCCTTACTCTCCTGAGACAGCATCCTTATAGCACTCATATTGGTAGCTCCTTGGTCACAAACAGAGGCAATTACTTTTAGACTTATTGAGTTAGCCTTTTGTACAATAGCTTTGTAAAAGCGTACAATGTTAGATGCACGTGCCGAAATTTTGCAAAAAGCATAAGCAACAACTTGCTTCCACTTTGTGAAAATACCTCGCAACATGTACACCTGAACGTGATCTGCTATCTCAAGCGTACGATTACTGCCATCATCTGTCAAACCCTCCACTAAGTCTTGGTGCTTCACATACTCCAAATGTGCAGAAAGAGTAATCTCGTCAAACATAAGTGTGCAAAGACGATCCTTTTCTTTCATTTTTCATACTTGCAGCTTTAAATTCTGAAAAATTGGTTCACAAATGCCAGGAGATATAAGAATTCTGTTGAGCAGTTTCTTTAAAGTAGTGCGTCCAGGCAATGCAAAAATTTTTGATAACAGTTTATAACATTTTGGGCTTCTTTTATATAAGGACAAAGATAAAACCTTTGCATTCAGAGTGTATCGTCTACCTTTTTTTTTCCTCCGGGAATTTTTTACTTGGCTTGTAATAAATCTACGTATGACTGGGGGAAGCTTAGACAAATTATCTTTCTCTTTTTTTGCCAGCTGCAATCGATTTTTAAGATACTTTACTATTGTTGCAGTATTGCAGCTTTTTTCTCAACAAAGTAACATGCTTCTGTAGCTTCCTTGTCTGCGAAGATAACTTGAACATTTTTTGTGTGCCAGCCACAGTTAGCGGTGCTGAAATAAATTACAAAATTAGTACAATTAAAATTAATAAAAAGTCAATAAAAACAGCTAAGTAGATATTATATCAGATAATGAACTTAATAACAATTTAAGTACTTACTGGCTCTGGGAACTCTAATTTTGATTCTTTGTGATGCTGTTACTTTTTCTTCTTGTGTCTCCTCCAAAATTACAGAATTTTCTGGAGTTTATGTGGATGGTAAAAAATTGCATTTTCTGGGAGATGCTACTACTCGATTTGGAGAAGATCTTGTGTAAGTAATTCCTTCAAAAGACTCGGCCGCACTATAGTCTGGATTAGTGGATGTTGCTTCTTCCTGTGGCTATGCCTTTTCCCAATTCAAAGGAATTTCAATCGAATCTGCAATTAGTATGTATGTAGTTGTATTAATTATTTACTACTCTGCAATAGAGTAATTACCAGGTAAATTTAGCTTGGGTACAGCATTCTTCGAAAAATTGATATTTACGACATCTTCCTTCGTAAAATGCTTGTCACAAATACGCAGATTAGCATAAATTTTTTGTGGGTCCTTTTCTAGTAGTCTTTTATTCCCTGTAAGGTTCACCCATGCCCTAAATCTACTTAAATTTTTGCGAGGATTGGGCAATCTGCGCATCGAAACTTCTCCACATGCAGCCTGGCAATATAAAACCGAACAACCACTTGGCATGTTAACTAAAATAATAAAGTATTTTATAATATTCAAAAAATAAGAATGTATATCAGTTACATAATAAAGTTATTTCAATAAAATTTTCTGCGTTTTCCAAACATAAGTTTAGTGTTTAGTTGACATTTAAATTTTTGCTATGTGTAAATGCACTTATACTTTTAATAAACAGATAAAAGTAGTATTTACTTATTCTAATTTGCATAATTGTATTTCTCTTAACACATAGTAAATATATGTTCCTTATAAATATCAGAATATAAGCATCTTATTAATATAAATTACATAAAAGTTGATTACTTACCTACGTTTTTCAGTGTTAATAATGGCACCAACTACACAATTCTAGTTTAACTTTTATTCACAACTTATTATGTTTGACAGAACATAAAATCTAATTTGTTTTAAAATCAAATTTTTTGTTTTTTAAACCGCCATCTGATTTTGGTCCCAGAACTAAATACTAAAAAATAGGAAAAATTCTCTCATTTAAGATGACCGGGCCTCTAACTAACTAAACAAATTTCCATTTCTTTTGTCTTTTTCCTTGATTCCCATTTTTTGAAAACAAATAAATCTCATGATCAATGAGTTTTTCAAATTGTCAAAATGCCAAGACATCCATAATGACATTTCACCATGCACAAACAAGTAAGTCTAAAACTTCTTATAAATTAAACCTTTTAAACAATTCTGAACTAAATTATAATTAAAATTAACATAAATAAAAATCGTATCAATCTGGTTGTGTTTTTCGTTTCTTTCAATAAAAGCAAACCTCACAGATATGAAAAATATAAATTATATAAAAACAACCACATTATTAGAATTTATAACAAGAAATTACAGCAATTATACGCAACCCTGAGTTTATAAGTTTGAATAGCAAAACCTTACAGTCTTCACAAACCTGCAATTGTAGACCACATCATTACAAGCATCCCAAAAATTGCCTTCCAGGAATTACAATACTCCGGTCAAATCATACGATTCTGAATATCATAGCAATATGTTGTCGTTTGTCTGTCTGCTTGGCCTAAATGCTGCCTGTAACTATTATTCCTACTCCCTCCTTTGCTCTTTGTTCTGTTTTCACTCTCGAGTAGTATAGTATGTGTTTGTTTGGTACGTACTTCCTTCGCTCTTTTCTTGGTTTCGCTTAGCCCTAAAATTTGTATGTTATTACTATCCATTTCTTGCGTTATTTCTATCTCCTTCCCTGTTAGTGTGTTTATGTTCCAAGTTCCCACACCTATCGCTTCATTTTCTATTTCTTCTCCTTTTCCGTGTTCTTTTTCATAGCCTGTTTCTTTGTTTGTTTCGTTTTAAATTTTTGGTTATGTGAGGTTAATCCATATTTAAGTTTTTTGGAATCGCACCAGTGTTGCTGCTAGTTCTGGTTATTTTGTTTAATTGTTCTTGCAGTTCTTCCTCTGGAGATCTTTCTATGATATGTTCTTCTTCCTGTTTTTCCTTTAGGTGTTTCTTCGTGCTCTATGCTCCTCTTGTTGTTCTTTTCCATTTCGTTTAATTGTTCCAAGTAGAAAGCATCTCCATTTACTATTAGTTTATTGTATCTAATCTATGTTTTATCAGCTCTTTTGTTGTTTCTTGGGTCCCCTTTGAGTAGTCTTCCTCTATGTATGTTTTTGTGCCTTTTAGTTTTTTTTGTTGCTTTCAATATCTCCCTTTTTTTGCCCATTCCCTTAGTTCAACTAGGATTGGATTATGTTTCCCGTTTTGCTGCTTTCCAATTCTTCTAATTTCTGTTACCTCTTTTACAATTGCTATTTTTACTTCCATATCCCTTAGGACTATCCTTACTTTCTCTTTTAACTGTAGGTTGCTTTCCCCTTCTTGCCTTTCTATTCCGTGTATGATTATTTTCTTTCTTCTCATTTCTCTTTCTATCCCTTCCATTCTTTCCTCTTGTTGTATTCCCCTTTGTTTAAGTTGTTGATTTTCACTTCTCAGCTGTTTATTTTCGTCCTTAATTTTATTCAGTTCCTTTTGAATTATATCCATTTTCCTTTCTATACGTTCGTCTCTTGCTTCCAGGGGCGGACTGGCCTACCGGGATACCGGGAAAAATCCCGGTGGCATTTTTCGCTGTGTTTTAGTTACTTTCTCGTTGTTTTAAATTCCTCAAGTACGGCCCTGTTCATTGTTTATAACTGGATAGCGCTAGATAAGTTTATCTTTGCACCAGTCGTACCGCGCGAAGAAGCTGGCCCCAGTCTATCCGTCGAAGGTCAGCTACTTATCAGTGCCTTCGTTTTGAAATCTTCAAAAATCTTCTTAATACTAATCCTACCTTCTATCTGATTGATGTAGGGTTATTCTCCTTTCTTTCTTTCTCCTGTTACCGTGTCACTTCCACAAAATATACCCTCTGTATCACCAGGTTGCGACCAATATATTGGAGCGGTTTTCACTCTCGTAGTCACTTGTTCCGTCAGGACCGGACCAGATTCCAAAAATTTTTTTTTGCTTATTTCGTGACTAACTATTCGTTATTTTGCTTTTTTAGTATCTTATGTGCCAAAAATTTAAGTCTATTAACTTTTAATTTATTTGTCTGTAGCTCATTTTCTAGTTTTAGAATTTTACTTTTTGTCCGAAATTTATAAAAAACAAATATTGTTTCAAGGTTTTAAAATAAATAAAAATAGATTTGTAAAATTAACTTTCGTTCTGTTTATCTTCAATTTTACTTTTACATACCTTCGGTATAGGGAAGTATTGTCTTCGTGAAAATTTTCGAAATCTAAATTTTAACAAATATACACGTTTTGGGGCTCTAGGAATTCAATAAAGTGGTTTCTAATAAATGTCTGTCTGTGGGTGACGCCTCTAAAGGCGAAAGTACTGGACCGATTTTGATGAAATTTTAAATCAAAAGGTATATCGAAAATTGTAGTTCTAGTTAAGTTTTCAAACCGGAAACGGAAGTTAGACATGTTTACTTGGTAGCGTTTTTATCCGAAACTAAATTTTTAAAAGCACGGTATCTGAGAGAAGAACGTAAAGCAAATCGAAAACTTTTTTGCCCAACTCGCTAACTCTAAAAATGGCGGCCGGCCGCTACAACTTTTTGAAAATCTCGACTTTAACTCCCATTTACTCAAAAAGTAGTTGTCTGATCGGGATCAGCTACCACTTGTTTGAGAGGCCTTTGTTATAAACTTGATGAAGTAAAATTAATTTCGAAAATCCAAAAACGATTTCAATGCTTCAAAATTTTGAGAATTTTCAAAAAGATTTTTTTCAAAATCTGCCCATACTTTTTTTTTTAACTTTCTAAGCCGATACAGCTTTCAGTGAACTACAAATATGTTTTTTACTAATTACCCAAAATGTTACTCTGACGCCTTCCAGAAATTTTTTGGAATCAGTTTAAAAATTAAGAAACAGAAACGAGACTTTTTAATATCAACAATGCGTTCTCCGACAGTTACGTGATTCCAACTAGGCTTATCAATTAGCTCCAGTTAAAAACATATTTATCTTTTTTATTGCATATTTTTGATAACTTTTTAAATTAACTATTTATATCGATGTTTGGTCCAATATCCGCTGTAGGGCGGGCGGTACCGTTCTTAGTAGTCTTATTCGTCATGCGACATGGTACGGTTGCCTATAAATTCTTTTCTTTGTCTAACAGACGGTGAATGAGAGAAGAGCTTAAGGTAAATTCGAAATCTTTTTACCAAACTCTCTAGTTTTAAAATGGCGGCCGCTACAACTTTTAGAAAATCTCGACTTTAACGCCCTTTTACTCGAAGAGTATGTATCTGATCGGGATTAACTACAACTTGTTTGAGAGTCCTTTGTGCGTAGTATGCAATGAAACAAAATTAATTTCGAAAATCTGAAAAATATTACTCAAAAACTGCTCATGCGATTTTTTTAAACTTTGTAGGCTGTTAGAACGGAAGATTGGCTACAATATGATTTTTTTTCTGAAAGCCATAATCTCACTGTGGCGCTTTCTATGAATTTGAATGGATGGAATGGAAGGTTACCTATATAGCTTGCTTTCTGAAATATCTAACAATCGGTGAAATGTACAACGTTGTAATTATTAAATTTACACTTTTGCAAGTACGGTAAGTAATAATGTCTAATATGGGAAAGTCCACTCGAAGTCCACACTTTAGCTTGTCTATACTAGAATATTTTTTTATTTATTTATTTTAAACACGCGTCAACTACAAGGTTATTGACGTGATAAAGTATCTATATTAAGATGTCTAGTATAGTATTTAAGATAATTTCTTACAATTTATTTAATAGATTTATGTTTTATAGAAACTTAACTAGTTTTGGTGAATTTTCTAAATAACCTAGCATTTGGATCATCGTCTTTTGCATTTGATTTGCATTTCTTTCGGCTTCGTATCGCGGACACTTCACAACAATGTGTTTGGCACTTTGGTGCTTTTGGCACACTTCACAGTAAGGCTGTTGTTCACCCAGGAGTAGATAACCGTGGGTATAACGAGTATGAGTATCCAAATCGGAGTCTTGCTAGTAATACCTGTAATTTTCTGTTGGCCGTCTGCAATAAGGGTTCTTTGGCAATACCTCTTTGAGCTTTGCTTCTCCATCATTCCATGTACGTTGCCAGGACTCATTTATTTTCTGATTTAAGTACTTTTTCACATCAGATGCTGTACAGATTTTGTTTGTTTATATAGTTTCTGTTAACTTAGTAGCTTCTCGTGCTGCTTTATTATTATTGCCCAACTAACTTGTTTTTAATTATAACATATCATATGAAGCTATATAAAAAGAAGCTTGTAGAGTCATAGTGTTTAAAACAAAAAAAACTGTTTTTATCCTCGTTTATAACAAAACTATTAAAAGCAGTGTTTTTAAACGCATTCTTTTGTTCATATTGTCTTTTATATTATTTAAAAATACATCTGAATAGAAAGACCCATTGTTTGTAGAAGAGACTGTAATATATTGTAAACGTTTGTTAAGGTACGTTTTTAACCCCAGTATTAAATAACAATGTTGGCAGAAGCATTTTAAACAGAACAATTTGCACTCTGCTCAGGTCATTTTAGTGTATACTTAGTTCATTTTCCTGATAATACAAGTCTATTAGACTTGTATATTGTTGATAAAGAGAGCGAGAAAATAATGTAATGGCAAAAGACACCGCAACCATAGAATGAAAGTAAATAACAAGCAGGAGGTTTGATCAAAATTTGTCGAAATACATCGACCTACTAATAATTATTCTATCTCTGGAGCACGCTACAAAATTGCGGAAATAGCATTCTAAATTTCCATCGCGCAGCTAATTCGAAAATGCTTGTACAAAATTTTGAAATGCGGAAGTGTCGGTATTATTATCTCTGCAAAAACTTTATTGGATATTTTCTTTCAATTATAACGTTTATACTTTTAAAATCGGTAACCCAGTTTTGTTAAGATGATATTAAAGATTAATATCTATTTTGTAATTACGACGTAGATCCCCAAACTGTGTTTTTAAGTATGTTTTAAATTTATTAAATTTTGTTGTTGGCAAAGTTTAAAACACTCATTCGGTCCATGCTGATAGTATAGTTGATTCAAGAATAATGAAGTTATATAAGTTTATTAGCGTTACAAATTGACGAAAAGCAATTTACGACTTGTCCTACTTACATAGTTATAAATTTAAAAGAAAGTAAGCCCGAAGCCCAATAATTTCAAAACATAAGGTTTATTAATTTATTGTATTCTGAAATATTATTGTCACATTAGTTTCTTAATTTAATTCAGGATAACAATTAGCGATTGGTTACGACAGTAACATCTCAAGAAAGCGTTTCTCAGAATTACTTAAATATTTTAAGTATTTAATAAATTACTTAAAAAGGACAACTATCTTAACATTTTAAAAGAATCTTAAGAATGTAAAAATTTGGAAAGTCAAATACGCACGCACGCATTATCCAAAATCCAGCTCGATCTAATATTGTTGTTGATTTGTCTATTGCACATTCCTTACAAATTAATCTCCAAAATCAAAGTTGTACTATTTGGCAATAAAAATAATTTATTGACATTGAAAGAACAGGTGACCTTGGATGTGGACAGCGTTAAAATACCTATGAAACAAGAGACTAGACTAGAAGTTTAGGTCTAATTATAGAAATAATACATTTATATTCGAACCACATGTATGAAGGTGCATCAAGCAAGTTTATATTAGTTTACTGCAGAGTGCAGATGACTTACCCGCATGTAGTATGATAATAAAAACAAACATAAAATAATAATAGTTTGCTTGTCTTTTTCTTATAATAATAATATTAAAATACGTACAAAAATAATGTAGAAATAGTTACACATAAACATTTATTTTATTTATTTAAGTACGCATAAAAACAAAAATACATACGAGGAAAAGTACAAATGTTATACACATAATAATAATAATGATACCCTACTACCTAATTTAATGGTTACATTTATAAGAAATTGTTTTTTCCGCTACCGGCAATGTAAGTACGCCTTACATCCATAGCTACAGGGATTGTAAGTGGCTGATAACATTCGTGTACTAGTTATCCTTGACGACGGAACTTAATAGTGTCACTTACATTCTTAGGAAAATAATGGACACTAATAACAGGTGCAAGGTTATAATTTTGTATTCAAAACAAATTTTACAAATTTAAAATCAATACTATGAAATTTAATTGCAGATACAACAAACTGTTGTCTTACCTTCATTAATAAATAGGTATCGTTAGGTGCCTCCTTAAAAAAATTGACAATATCTTCTCTATTCAGAATTTTCGACTTTTTCGGTCGATAACCTTCATTTTTCATTTTCAGAAAACCAATTAGTTTCGGAAAATTCGAGATGTCGACGTTTTCGTTGCAAAAAAATGTGGTTTTCAGCGTAGAATATTCACACCATGAACTGGCCGGCGATTTTAATTTTTCCGATCATTCCAGCATGTAAGCCAGCATCACATTTTCGGATATAACCCCCGCACTTTTCTTACGAAACCATTGTTTAAACGAGTCATAGCAACACTCATACCTTTTTCTGGACTTGGATGGCAACAGATTTAAGCAGGCGACATTTGCAGCTTCAACAATCTCCATCTTTTTAATTTCTTGACACAAGATTTCGTTTGAAATCAGAAAATTTGCGTGTCTGCCAAATTTTCTTTGCTTGTTTACCGTTGCCATTGCTACCAGCTTTGTGATTTGATAGGACGCACAGCTAACTATAAAAATTCTGATCACAAATGACACATGATTCGTATATATAGGCGGTTTTTATACAGCATCTCTCTGCCGTTTCCCGCATCCTACTCGCCATCCCTTCTTATTGTGGACGGTATCTTCTATTAAATCCCTCTTCTGCATTGCTGTTTTAATTTGGTCGTCCCATTTTATTCTAGGTCTTCCTCTTTTTTTTCTTCTGTTTGGTCTCCATTTCCAGCATTTTAGAGGTAATCTATTTTCGTCCATCCTTCGCATGTGTCCATACCATAGCAGTTTCTTCTGTTCTATTGTCTCACATATTGTTGTATTTACATCCATCTCTTGCCTTATTGTTTCATTTCTAATTCGATCAAACAGTGTTTTTTCACAGCATCTACGCCAGTATCCCATTTCCATAGCGTTTACCTTTTTTTCAAGCGTCTTCTTTGTAGTCCATGTTTCGGATCCGTATAGTGAACAACTTTCTACCAATTTCCTAAACAGCTGTCTTTTAGTGTTTTTTGATATGTCTTTGTTCCAAAGTAGTGAGTGTAATTGCCGTGTTACAACTTTTCCTTTCCTTACTTTATTTAGTATGTCTGTTTCGTCTAATCCAGTATCTGATAATGTTACTCCTAAGTATTTGAAATCATGCACTAATTGTATCGCGCCTTTTTCTGTTTCGATTTCACTTTCTTCATTTCCAATTACCATGTACTGTGTTTTTGCCATATTTATCTCCAAACCCAACCAACAATTTCTTCAACCAGTTTTCTTGTCATATATTCTATGTCATCTCGATCTTCTGCCAGCAGCACCTGCTCGTCCACGACTAAAAGGGTATATATAAAGTCTTGTCCAATTTGAATTTCCATTTTTTTGCATTTTTTATTGCATTTCTTTAGTGCCTGATCTAAATAGATTTTAAACAAAGTGGGCGAAATACAACACCCTTGTCGGAGGCCCTTATTCACTACAAATTCTCTTGAGTAGTGTCGTCCAGTTTTGATTTTACTTTTATTATTTTAATAGAGTGCTTTTACGGTGTTTACATATGTTTCACTTATTCCGCTGATACTCATTGCTTCCCATAACTTATTGATTGGTACGCTATCATATGCTTTTCGGAGGTCGACGAATACCAGATGTAGTTCTTTATTATACAAGATCGTTTTTTCCATTATCTGTTTTATGCAAAATATGTTGTCTGTACATGAGCGGCCTGGTCGAAATCTGCTTTGCTCCTCTGACGTAGTGAATTCTTCTTCTATCCGTTTTTTTATTATTCTCCCATACAGTCTACCCACAGAAGATGTCACGCTAATTCCCCTGTAATTTGTACACTTTTTTTTATTTCCTTTTTTATGTATCGAACTCACATAGGCCAATTTCCATTCTGCTGGCACCACTTCTCCTTGCATACAGTCATTAAATATGATTTTGAGTTCTTCCAGTACTGAAATCGGAGCGTGTTTTAGAAGTTCTGCAGGTATACCTCCAGGGCCGGTTGCTTTATTGTTCATTTTCTTAATAGCTTTTTTAATTTCATCTATACTTATTTCTCGTATCTGTGTTTGTGCTTCTTCTCTCACGTAGCATATATTCTTGTATTGGATTCTTTTCTCCGATAGTAAGTCTTCATAGTAAACCATCCAGTTGTCCATTCCAATTGGATCAATTGTTATTCTTTCTTGTGTGTTTGATCTCAACCCTTTTATTGCTTTCCATGCTTCTCTAGATTTAGAATTTCCTAAAAATGTGTTTATTTCTTCACATTTCCCTTGCCAAAACTGGTTCTTTCTACTCCGGATTATTTCCTTTGTTTCGTAGTTCATTCTCATGTATTCTCTTCGATCTTCCCGGTCTCCGGTGGCCAACCACTTCTGATATGCTAATTTCTTCTCTTTTACTATGTTTTCTAATGTTTCTGTCCACCAATAACAACTTCTTCTGTATCTCCTTATTTCTACTAATCCCAGAGTTTCTTTTGCAGACTCGTGAATTTTACACTTGAGATTTTCGTATCTTTCATGTACTGTCCATTCCTCTCTTACATCTCGCAGTTTACCTGCCGTTCTTAGTTTGTATAGAAAAGATGTTGATTCTTCATTCAGTTTTTCTAAATTGTATTTAGGTGCCTGCTTTTCCAAATTTTCCTTAACTGTTTCTCTCGTGTCGTTTAATATGTTGTTACTGTTGTAGTATTTTAACTACAGTTGAGATCTCACCAGAAAATGGTCGGATCCACAGGTAGCTCCTCTATATACACGGAAATCATTTACTCTACTCCTTGATTGCTGTTTAATGATAATATAATCTATAATAGATCTATATTTCTTCGTTGATTGGGTCCAAGTATATTTATGATTCGTATTTTACAAATAATATTTTCTTATTATTTTTAGCTACTTATTACCGGTAGCGGAAAAAATGTTATAAGTAACACGGAATGTATCGACTATTAACGGCAGGCGACTAGCTTCGGCGCCTCAGCTCGTATTCGCCTACCTCGGATGTTATTACGTCCTTACATTCCTTGTTACTTAACTAACTATTAACAAATTCAAATCTCGTAATTCTACCACAAGGGTGCTGATTACATTTTTTAATTAAGAATTGTTTTCCGTACAGCGCGCAGCGTTGCGAAAAGCAGGCATGACGACTTTATTTGCGCTGTTTATTTTTAAATAGGTAGTGTTCTGAAATTCTTGTAAAACTTTTACAGAATGGGAAAGGTTATACATCATATGTGAATTTTTGTTTATTTCTTGATTAATTATTTTCACTGTATTTAAAACACAGGTCCTGGTATGAGGAATCTGAAATTCTTGCAAAACTTTTATAAAATTTAAAATGGGAAAGGTTATACATCATATGCGAATTTTTGTTTAATTCTTGATTAATTATTTTCACTGTATTTAAAACACAGGTCCTGGTATTAGGAGATTAATCTGAGGATATGTGAAACTTGGTATCGCTCAGCTGGATATTTAAACATAAGGAATACATTCATGCTGCTAACATCTTCCCTATTTCACAATATTACGTGGTTTAAATGTGTGTAAATATGTGTCTTACCTACTTGTATAATAAAATTCTATTTGCTAGTGATACTCATGACAAAAGCTTGACATATTATTACTCCACCTTTGAATCTTACTTCTCTATATAAACGTGGTTTTACGTATCAAATAACAAAAATTTACAATAGCATTCCTGATGAAATTAAGAAATCCCACCCTCAATATTTAGACGTAGAGTACGCTTTATCTGATAAAATAATCAAACTTAAATTACATATTGTGAAACACCTTAACATATATTACATGTAATTTGGTCACAATGGAAGATCAATTGCAGCTAAATTTTTAGCTTCTAATTTAAACTATCGCTGGTTTCTCACAATATAATAATTATCGTTTATTTTCTGCTTTATTTTAGTTTTATTTCTTTGTTTTGCATCTTTGTTTCATTTTTTTATATAATAATTTTATGATTGTGGAAAAATAGTTTTTATTATTATTATTATTATTATTATTAAAGTGATTTACAAAATTAAAAATGAAAAACCAAAGTGTTCTATAATTAACAGAGTATTAAAAATTATATAACTAAATATTAAACGTACAATATTTTAAATGGCTATAAAAAAAACTCCACTAGCTAAATCAAAACTCTCAAGCATAATAAATTGTCAAGAATGTAAAATAGGTAATGCTGAAAGGATGGATACACCGTGAGACAATTAATATTAGAATTTTCTAAAAAAATTAATATTATCAAATCTAACGCAGAATTAAGATGTGGTAAGTAAAACCTACTCTGAAACATAATTGAACATTACGAGATTAGGTAGGTACTAAAATTAGCTTTTTGAATTCCTAATTTTGAAACTGTAAACTGAGATAACTAACACGAATTTGTGAAATGAATGTTTTCTTGTTATCCTTCCGATATATTTTTTTGTCAACAACATATGGTATTAAAAATCAAACTATTGTAAAAGTAGTATCTTATTGAGTGTTGTTTTATTGTTTCGTTCTATTCTTTGTTTGCACATAGCAGCTGAAAACTAAAAAATAATAATAACAAAAATAACTTTTCAATAGCGGATTTAATTAGTATTGATTACTGTAAGCTATTATCAGCCGCCGTTCAACTATGTTGTTTTTATTTTTGCTATGATCATTCATACAAGACATTATCGAAGCTCGCGTGCCTGCCCAGGGGCAGTTACATCTCCAGTATTGTGTGGGTGGTAACACTGCATTGTTATTTCTTATTACTGCTTTTACTGGCGTACAAAGATTAGATAGTTATTAAGCCCTAAGTTACTTCATATACTTTTTGCTCTGGCTTAAATGTATTTCTGTGAAATAATTCAAATGCAGTTGTTATTTTGTAGAGAAAATGATAAGTAACAAAGGTTCAAAGGGCACTAATGACAAAGCCGAATTACAGAGAATATTTTATATTGTGGAGAATATTCATAATGTTGAAAAATGCGTGAATTATCAGATGTACTTTAATTTTAGTAGGTGCGTTACTGTTAAAATACATATTCACAATTAAATTTTTGTTGCAGGTAAATAATTAGATCAACTATGGCATCTTCTTCCAAAAGTGTTCACATTCATACACACCTAGCCAAACGTATAATAGGAAAACGTAAGTTGCGAATAAAACTCATCAAACTGTATGTTTAACAGTCTTTTCTCATAAACTTTCAAATAACAAATACTGGATATTTAATTGAGGTGAGAACGAAATTTATACAGTTAGACACTAAATTACCGTTTTGACTTTCGATACAACGAGCGCATTTAATTCGTGTTCTCGTCTCGACCGTGAAATTCTTACGTAAAGAGTAACTGTAATAAAGTAAATTTGCAAGTAATTCCCTTGATTATTTCTAATTCAGCGTGGTACCTCTCTATTAACAAGGGTAAAGGTCACCTAGGTGGAACAACCTAAGGCAGGTTGAATTATATTAAATTTAACTTTGATATTTACTAGGTTGCATTTTTTTATAGTTCTTGTTCGTGTTGATTTTACAAGTTTATTAGTCAATCACGGTGTTCTTTTGAATTTCAAGTCCTTGCTATTTAGGATTAGCGCTTTCGATCCTATTTAAAGACACCATTAGTTAGCTAGTATTTACGAATAACCTAAAACGATTAAGCAGCAGTGCAAGGTATAATTAAATTTAAGGGTACCTAATTAGATTATTTTAGTTTAGAGGGCAAGGAAATTTTTTTTATTAAAACAGTTTGTTGCAGATTATTTAAAACTACACATAGCAATGCCAAAAATGGAGGTGTTTCATCAAAAAAAAAAGTTAAGAACTGGTTCTAATTATAATGCAAATTATTTAAAACAAAGCTTGAGTACATTTGTACACTTTTGGTTTCATTTTTAGCTAAGCGAATTGTACTTTCATAAATATTGCCCCACAGTTAAAATATAATGATACACCTTAATTACGCTATAAATAAATTAAAAAATTTTTCTTTGAATAGTTGGTTTCTTTAGTCTTATATATTAAAATGGATTTGTCAAATTATCGTGTCTCTATTATAGTAACGTAAGAAACTTTAAAGTAATCCGAAATATTTTATTCATACTTTGCTTCCGTCAATTTATATGGTAAATACCAGATAATGGGACAGCACAATTTTTTATAAGTTTTGAACAATAGAGTAATGGCTTAAAGAAAGCTAGTGAAAGATACGTGTGTGTTTTATTTACTTCATTTGAAACTTCTGAAATGTATGTAGTATAACAGTTTAATTTTTGTAAAGTGTGAAAAATAAAGTTTGAAAAATGTACTTGAAAAACAAGACTTGAAACATCGGAAATAAATTTATAATATCAAGCTTTACTTCGTTGAAGTTCATTTTCATTTATTGTAAATAAAACAATTCTTAACTTCAAACGGTTGAAGTTAAGAATTGTTTTATTTACAATAATTGTTTTAATTACAATAAATCCGAAATATTGTTGCTTCGGTGTAATAAAGCTTAAACCATTTGACAAAACTGTTTACATCAATTTGAATATATAAAATTCTTTAAGGATAGTTTTCGGTAGTGGCGGCTGGTGCTGTGTATTGGGAAGTCGTTTTAAAGAATTTTTTTGGAATAAAGTTGTCTTACCCAAGTTTTAGGTAAACATATTTCAAACCGATCCCTTACATTGGCAAAATGATCTGTTTTTACCAACATTTTCATTAAAATCTTTAATAGACTTTTAATAAGCACTCTCTAATTATTGTAAATTGATATATACATTGCCAGTTGTGTAAAAATTCACAGAATTTTTTATGTGGTTTACCGATAAAAAATATTTGTTGAATTTTAGTTTTTAAATGTTTTCAGTCAATATCTCACCTTTTGCAACACTGAATTATCACAAAATAACACACAGGGGAAGCAAGTGAAAGCATTTTCTTACATGCTATTCACAATGCAAAATTATTTTGCACGAACATCGTACAACAACACTAAATTATGATTACACAACCAACAACTGTTGTCACACTAATACGTGCTACTCCCGCAAATTAGGCGGCTATTGGCATGCGCTTATCACAGACAGCTGACAGCATAATTCTCGGAAGTTGTGGGGTCGTGACCCTGAAGTCTGTAACACGCAGAAACTTCTCTCATTTCTTAGGTTGTGTAATCTGTGTTTTACCGCGATGAGCTTTCTATTTCTCTCTTACTCATTTAAACGCCTTTCAAGTATAAGGCATTATGCAGCCCGGTATAGCTTCTGTAGGGACTACCAACTCATTGTCTCTAGAATAATGTGCGAAATATTCAAACATTTAAACGCTTTCGCGTGTTTTGACAGCTGTTAAATAAACGTTCTGGCACAGAAATCGCCAACAAAAAGTAATGAAAAATATTTTTTTATATTATAGTGTGTAATATGTTACGTAGTCGAAAAAATAATAATTTATTGTAAATAAAACAATTCTTAACTTCAAAAGGTTTTGTTTTTATTTTAGCCTTATACGGATTTCAACGTGTTTACACGTCTTTACCAAAGGCAAGATCAAAAGTAAACAGTTGTTGTTGCTATAGGAACAATAAATCTTCATAACTTGATATTAGTTTTCTATATCTGCGTCCAGATGACTTGATTTCTCATTCCAAAACGTCCAATAACGGCGAATTTCTTCTTTTTTGGGATGCTTCTCCTTATCGGGGGTTAGCAAGTAGTCTGATGATTTTTATTTTGAACACTGCAGCTCGGAGTAGTTCAGTGGAAGTACAGTTGCACCATTCTCTAAGATTGCGTAACCATGATGTTCTGCGTCTTCCGATTTTCCGCTTGCCAAGTATTCTTCCTTCTATGATAAGTTGTAGTAATCCATATTTTTCTCCACGCATTACATGCCCCAAATATTCCAGTTTTCTTTTGTTGATGGTTTAGATAACTTCGAAATCTTGGTTCATTGGACTTAGTACTTCAACATCGTTACTCTATCTGTCCACGGTATCTTTAAAATACGCCTGTATTTCCACATTTCAGAAGCTTGGAGTTTTTTAATGTCCTTTTGTTTTAGCGTCCATGCCTCTAGTTCGTATAGTAAGATAACGTGTATAGAACATCTTAGCATTCTCATACGAAGCTCTAATTTTAGGTCCCGATCACAAAAGAATCTACTCATTTTAAAGAATGCTGTTCTAGCCGCTTCTATTCTGCTTTTAATCTCTATTGTTTGGTCGTAGTTGCTTGTAATCCAAGTGCCTAGGTATTTGTACTTCGTTGTTCTTTCAATCAGTCTATTATCTATATATAGGTCATTGTGTATATGTGACTTTGTTATGATCATATATTTAGTCTTCTTTAAGTTCATCTTAAGTCCGAGTTGTACGCTAGCAGTTTTACCCTGTGCTCCCATACTTTGCAGGTTTTCTAGGTTATTCGCTATTAACATCGTGTCGTCTGTATACCTTATGTTGTTAATTGTCTGTCCATTTACTATAATTCCTGCCCTTTCATCATCTCGCGCTTCTTAAAAGATTCACTCAGAGTATAGATTAAACAACATTGGGGACAATATTACAACCTTGTCTTACGCCTCTCTGTATTTCTATTTCTTCTGTCAACTCATTCTTTACTTTAACAATTTGAATTTTAGAGATCAATTTGTTCATTCATTAAAGGTACAGATTTCACATGTCTGTGAATTTCAAATGCTTCTAGTGTATCCAACTTACGTTTATCATCACAAAAGTGTAAACACTTTATAGTGTTATTATATGTCATTGAATGATTGTGTTCTAATAAGCGTAATTGGATTTATGGAGTTGTTTATACGTGCAATAACACACGTGTTCCTTGTACATAATATCAAGTTTCTAATTTTTGTCCTATATAAATCGAATTACAGTGTGAGCAATTTAATTGGTAGATGCCCAATTTTAGTAAATTGTCTGTTTTTTCTTTAGCATTAAACAAAGTGTTTGAAAAGTTTTTTGTTGTTTTAAAAGTTATTTTACATTTATTTGTTTTGTTTACAAGTTTCGAAATTTTTTCTAATTTATTGCCGAAATATAATAAGTAGTTAGATACATGACCACCAAAGGGCTCAAACAGGGATGTGGGCTGTAGCCTACCTTATTCAAGATCTACGTGGAAAATGCTTTAGACAATTGGAATCGTAAATGTCTAGGAATGGGGATTGAAATAGGAAGACAAACCATACATTCGCTCTTGTTTGCGGACGACCAGGTCGTAATCACTCAAGACCTAGAAGACGCACAATACATGACTAGAAAGCTGATTGAGGAATTTAATATGGGGTTTAAAAATGAATCCACAGATGACCCAGTATATGAACATAGGAGGGCTACCTGTAGAGCTAGTTCTAGAAAACAACACAAGAATTGGAAACTGCCTAAACTTTAAATATTTTATTCTACTAACTGATTTTTTAATGTCATTGTCAAATACGTCAAACTCAATTTGATGTTATTTGTGAATAAGTTCTGTGTAAAGTATCTTTAAATAAATGTGCAAATTATCTCTAATTCTGGACCATCTTTTTGATTCTTCTTCCAACCATCTTCGTTCAGCATTTCTGATGTTCTTCTCTGTTATACTGTTCTTGGTTTAGGTAGAGATGTTAATGTAGTTTGGAATGAGTTTCTGTTTCTGACATTGTTGATTAAACTAAACGTTCGGTGTTGCTACACCATGCTTAATCATGATCTTCTTGTACATTTTAGCTTGTTCTTCTAACGAAGATGGCATACTTTATTTATAAGTTCGAGCTTTACTTTGTTGAAGTTCATTTTAATTTATTGTAACTAAAACAATTCTTAACTTCAATAGTTTTTTATTTTAGCCTGTTGAAGTTAAGAATTGTTTTAGTTACAATAAATTAAAATAGATTTCAACGAAGTAAAACTCGAACATATAATAAAATCAAAAATTAATTATTTGTTCTTTTTTTCTTAATACGCTGGAGGGTCAAGGGCCAATTGTCCCAATAGTGAAACCGCCACTGGTTTTCGGCACAAAATGAGTTAGCTATTTTTGTTATAAAAATTGCAAAAAAGAAAACATGGCTTTCCTAATTCACCTTGCTCTGATACGTAATACAAAATATTTACTTAATAACCTTGTATCCAGCACCACACGAGAACCTTCGCGGCACCCCTAATGACTAGAGTTGGGCAAATATGCTGTAAAGATAGTGCATATATGCACCAACATATGTCGCATAAATCCGTCAATATATGCACTAAAATATGCGGCATAAAACCTTCAATATATGCAAGAATATGCAGTAACCTTTTGCGATATGCACTAAAAAAATTAGTTTGTTTATTTAGTGCCTAATATGAAAATCTGATGTTTATTTGAATCTGCAGTTTAATACTAGTAATTATTATATGAGTTAAAGCACGTTTTGCATCAAATGTAATTTTTCGTTGAAAGAAAAAGATAAATACAATTAATGATTTTCATTATTTTTAGTTACAAACACTCAACATTCAAAGGGCTTACATAATATAGAAACGCATTATTATTTTCAGTTAAAACTGCATTTTTTATTTGCATATACAAAAATACAGGTAGAAGTAAAATCAATAAATAACACAACCTATTTATTACAATAAATAATCATGTGCTTTTCAATGGTGTCAACGAGAAAATTTTGCCGCTTATCTTCCAATATATTTTTGTAGCTGGAAAAACCTTCTTTCCACATCACAAGAAGTTACTGGACAATATTTAAATAAATGTGAATTTTTAACTGCAAAACATTCGTCATTGCGGCCATTGCTTAAGAAATCTCCATTTAAAATATTTTTTATGGAATTCAGAGTTGAAAGTCCGCTGTTTTTCTGAATTAAATCGTCCATTTTGCTGCTAACTTTTCTGCATATTTTATTTTTATTTTTATTCAAAATTGAATGAAATTTTTCGATTAATTCTAAAGATTCAGTGAGAAGCAGGTTTTGTGTTTCTAATTTATTAATGATGCTAGGAATTTCCGAAAAATGAGCCTTTATGTAGCACAACTGAGGTTGCAATTCCGGCCACTTTAAAATATCTTGACAATCTGCTATAGACTGAGCAGAAGTTGAATCAAAGGTGTTAACAACATTTTTAAATTCACTGTAATTTTCACAATAAAATAGAGCGGCTTCTATCCACGTTCCCCACCTGGTGACAATTGGTTGTGGAGGTAAGGGCACATCTTTAAGCAAGTCTTTGTAAACTTCGACGTGAAGTGCTGATTTTAAAAATACTTTTTTCCGTTATTAATTAATTTATTCACTAAAGGAAACTCAGTTCTAACCACTTCGGCCACCCTATTCATCGCATGGGCCAAACAAGTTACATGAATTAAATTTGGGAAAAAGATTTTTAAATTTTGACCTGCTTTTACTATGTATCAGTCACCATGTATAAAATCCTTTCTGGTGGTATTTGATTTGGCAAATAAAGTAACGAAAGGGTTTCATTGACAAAACGTGAAATTGTCAAATGGTTGGTTTTTTCTAGTTGTTTAACAGCAATTAAATAACTGGAAGAAGGACTGCTGTTTAAAACACCTACAATAAAATTCGCTATATATCTTCCTTTAGCATCGGTGGTTTCGTCAACACTAAACCAAATACAATTATTCGAAACAACGTTTCTGATTTTTTGAAGATTTTCTTCGTATAATTTTGGAATGCACGTTCTGGAAGCTGTTCTCCGGGAAACGACGTTTTGTTTTGTATATTTTTCTAAGAAATTTCTAAATTCGGGAACGTCCATGTTATTTAATGGAATGTTGCATGAAACCATCATTCTACACAAATCGTCGTTGAAATGGTTGACATTCTTATTTAAGCAGTTCAGCAATAATTGTTGTTTTGGCTCGTTTGTATTATTTTTTCTTTTTTGATGAGGACCGGTGATCAAGTTGAAACTTTTTACTAACGTTTATCTGTAAAAACAATATTTAAGTACAATTTACTACAGCTTACACAAAGGAAAATAATTGAATGTGCCCTGTGGCCTGTGACATATCCTTTGCAATAACACAAAACAAACTTTCTAATTTTATTCTTAAATTGGTTGCTTAATTACAAAATAAAATAACAAATTAGTATTAAATTTTTAACTCGCTGTTTTGGCTTGTTTGAAGTTTTTTAACTTTAAACAGAGTGAACAGTTTTTTTTTAATTCAAAATTAAAATAAACGGATAAATACCTCTTTTTCACAGATGACGCACAACACAACACTTCCATCGTATTTAAAACATGTATACGGCTTCAATTACTTCTTAATTAAATCGTTTTTTGAACTAGCAACTTTAGGCATTTTCAGGGTATAGACTGGACAATTACACTTTACAGCTCTCTGTCAAGGCAACAAATGAACTAATCAAGCACTAAAATTATAAATAACTATTTCTAAGAACAAGTATAAGAAAAATTTCCAAATATTATTTTCAAAGAAATTTGTACCTAAGGAATAAGACCTACCCAAATAATACAACCTTTGTCAGTTAATCCTTTATTTCCTCTACCCCTACTTGGAAATTTAGAAAGTGCAAGTCTAGGGTTCATGTGGTTTCACTAGAAGAAATTGTGCAATTTCTTCTAAGAACTACGAATATTTTATTTGATAATTTATTTGAAATTTTATTTTTTTTGCTAGAATATGCATTTTCATGCAATTAAAAGCTAAAATAAATATGCACTAATATATGCCGTATGCCGTAAAGTTGTAATATATGCCAAATATGCAAAATAAAATTTACTTTTTATGACTCTAAACATCACGAAACGCGTATATACGAAAAATTATCATTTTATGATCAATAGGAAAAAAGATGCAAATATGCATTTGCCCAACTCTACTAATGACAGATCTGACCCTAACTACCCTGTATTCTTCTCTAAAACCACAGCTGGTCAGGATCTTTGTAACTGCATACTAATGTTTAACAATATTGCCATTAACCACGGTCAATATTGTTTAATAAGTTAATTACGGCTAAAATTATAACTTATTTAATAATGGTGGTAGGTTGAAAAGTGGGGATTAAAGTACGTTAACTTTGAGATAATTTAATAGGATATTTTGTTTGTCGTAAGCAAAATATTGACTTTTTCTACAAAAACGAAAAAATTTAAATAATGACAAGAATAGAAAACTCTTAAATCAAACCACATACAGATGAGTGCACTACCTGCAAAATGTTTGTTAAAAATTAATCACTTTGGAGTTTTTTCTTGGTACTTGCTGTCATGCGAATTCAGTCCACAACTTTTGTAATCATTATTTTACGCGTAAGCAAGAAAATAAGGGCTTAAGGAGGAACCACTTGACATGGTTAAACATAGATACCTAAGAGAATCTGGCGGCACTACATTTTAAATGTTACTAAATGACATTCACAACATATTTCTTCAGTCTTAATTAATATTTTACCTGGAATGAAATTAAAATTAAACGGGCAACCCTATCTCCCGTCAGGTTAATTCTGTTGATTACGAAGTCGTAGGTGTCCTATAATCCCTGTCCTGAGCTCCCGTCAGGGCTAAGCATTGGTGATTAAGCAAAGAAGCTATTATGATAATTATCATGTAAATCTAAAATTATGGGTACAGACAAGTGCTAACCAATTAAGGAGCTAGTGATAACGGATGTCCAATAGGAATAATTGCTGACATTTATATAAAAATAAACAGTGCAACGGCATCCCACAGCAGAATCATCTGCAAATCGGTTCAGAGCAGGCAGGACTTTATTAAAAACAAAATTCTACAATATAATAATCAACAAATTTCTAGATACGATTTCATAAAATGTGTTTCCTATAAATTTAGCACAATAGTTTGTTAACTTTAGTTTAACTTCTAAATTATGTCTGTATATTTTATATGTATTTAGTTGTAGTTTTAACGACCGACGTCCGGTTTGCTATGTATCATTTTAAAATAAATTTTAGGACAAATTTTATGGTACGTTTGATGTGATCATTTCATTTAAAAACCGGTACATACTGTATCTTGACTTTAAACCGCATGCATCATTATTCTAACTGGAGTTCAGGATGAGGATTAAGTTATTGGCCCAGGTAAAAATTTCTTGGGGGGAGTTAAGGAAAGGGATTATTTTTCGATTGACCGCTGACGGGAGTTAGCGTGCGTCCTATAATCCATGTCCTGAACTCCCGTCAGGGCTAAGCATTGGTGATTAAGCAAAGCAGCTATTATGATAATGATCATGTAGGTAACTTAAAATATTTCCAATTTCTTTAATAACATTTTCTAAAATTCTGGGCACAGACAAGTGCTAACCAATTAAGAAGCTAAGATAACGGATGTCCAATAGAAATAATTGCTGACACTTATATAAAAATAAACAGTGCAAAGGCATCCCACAGCAGAATCATCCGCAAATCGGTTCAGCGCAGGCAGGACTTTATTAAAAACAAAATTCTACAATATAATAATCAACTAATTTCTAGATACGATTTCATAAAATGTGTTTCCTATAAATTTAGCACAGTAGTTTGTTAACTTTAGTTTAACTTCTAAAATATGTCTGTATATTTTATATGTATTTAGTTGTAGTTTTAACGACCGACGTCCGGTTGGCTATGTATCATTTTGAAATAAATTTTAGGACAAATTTTATATTCGTCTGATGTGATCATTTCATTTAAAAACTGGTACATACTGTATCAACTTGACTTTAAACCGCGTGCGTCATTATTCTGACAGGAGTTCAGGATGAGGATTAAGTTATTGGCCCAGGTAAAAATTTCGTGACGGGAGTTAAGGAAAGGGATTATTTTTCGATTGACCGCTGACGGGAGTTAGTGTGCGTCCATGTAGGGTTAGGACTCCCTGCAGAGAGATCAGCGCAACTCCGACCCGCCCTAAATTTCAACCAATAATTTACTCCAATACATACCTACTAGGAAATTTGATTTTGGCATTCCCATTTCTGTAATCATTGTTTACGCCCGCCCGTGTTTATGATGCAGCCGACTTTTAAACTTAGTGAACGGGACAATATTTGGCGTAAAAAAAAGTAAATCAAATAAGTAATACAATCATTTTTCTATTTCTGATTCCTTGTGATTGCGTATGTAGAAGCAACTGATAATATAAAATGTCAAATAATAATTTAAAAGGTATTTTCAACCCACCCGTTTTCTAAAAACAAATGACTAATATATAAATCCAAAATATTTTATCGGTAATGACGGTTATCCCTATAGCATGGTAATCACCGACGCAACTCCGATTAATAATTAATAAGTATGGTGTTGAACAATGTTCACATACGGAAACTAGTTTTGGAAAATAATCAATAAACCATGTTGAAATTTATTATCGAGTTCTATAATTAACTTAACGTTAAAAAATATTTCAGGGAAAATACAAATTGCATATGTTTAGTTTTATTACTTAGATTTCAACACAGGAAATTATTACTTTGTAACACTATAGTAAAACAGAATAGATATAATAATTGACCAGGAAGGAACAACTACGAAAATTATTAAAGTACAGCAACCGACAACTTCCTATGAATTAGTTTATCTGCAATAAATAATGACGTAAAATCTCCAACGGTGCCGCGAGCTGTCACGTATTAGTTTTAAGTTTTATGCTAGTATTTAATAAAAATAGCACTCACGCTTGCGTCTTTGTATGTCTCTTTTAGATATGCATAATTTATTATGTACACTTGCTTGGGTCTTTTAGTTTCCCATATCTTCGGTATAGCGAAGTATTGATTTAATGACAATTTGGGTGGGTGGGTGTGTGACGTCTCTACATGCAAAAGTTCTGGACCGATTTTGATGAAATGTTAAATCAAGAGGTATATCGAAAATTGTAGTTCCAGTTAAGCTTTTCAAAAAATCCGAAATCGAAACGGAAATTAGACATGTTTTTTTGGTAGCATTTTCTTCCATAACTAAATTTAGGAAATTGGAGCATGAGATCTGATAGAAGAACTTAAAGCAATCGAAAACTGTTTAACCAAACTCTTTAGCTTTAAAATGACGGCCGCTACAAAATTCTGAAAATCTCGACTTTAACGGCCATTTACTCAAAAAGCAGTTGTTTGAGAGCCTTTTGTGGATAGTATACGATAAAGTAGAATTAATTTCAAAAATTTGAAACCGATCGCAATGGCGCTGCTTCAAAATTTTGAAAAGTAAAAAAAATGTTACAAATACTGCCCACACTATTTTTTTTTAACTTTTTGAGCCGGTGGAGCTTGCGGTGAAATACAATTTTTTTAGTTATTACAAAACACTGCTTTGTTTACTTACGTGTAGATTATTCTCATATAGTTTGCTTTTTAGTTTTCTCTTGCAATTTTGTCGGCATGTCTTAATGCTAAAGTTGATTACCTCCATAAAATGTGCCGTACTCCATACACAGCGAGTACCGACTTGAAACCGTTTCTTAACAAGCAACTTGCATTAAAAATTCTCGGTGATCACTCAAAACAGATCTTTATAAATTACTTCACATCCAACTATAAAGCAAATATAACGGTGTTCATCATAACATCGACATCTCATTATTTGTAAAGAAAGTACGACATGTAGCGTAAAGTACACTTGATGGAACGAACTTACGGAGACAAAAAAATCTTAAGGTAACCGTGATTGTTGGCTTCGAAATGTGCTTGTAACGGTCTGAACAAGTAATACTTATAACCATATTACAAACAGTGCACTGTATCATACATTGCAATAAATTCTTAGTAACAACGTGAAGCTTGACAGTTGAAAATTTTTTAATGCGAATTTCTTTGATTAACGACACTGACTTAAAAAAGAATTACGCTAGCTTTAGAAAACCGTGTAAGTGCAAAAAGTAAGAAAAAGTCCACTGCTTACAAGGAACTAATAGGAAAGATATTGTTTAGCATTTCGATTATACTTTTTGGTGGTAGCGCCGAAATCCAATAACCACGTTCCTGTCAAGTTGTAAAAACAAATGTTGTTGTTTTTTTTGCTACTGCGATATTTTATGTACAAATATTTCTTAAAATTCAGGAATAAAACAAATATATTACTAATTTCAAATACAGTCCATTAATCAAGAATAAGCTTCATCTAATGATGCAAACAAGATTACATCGTAAGGCCCGGACATCAGACACGGACAGATAAAAGTTTACGGATATAGTAAGTTGATTTTCTGTAATAATAAAATAGCCACTGATTAGAATTATTATTAAATATACGCAGCGACTTTTGTATTTGCATCTTAGTTGTCATAATATATGTTAAAAATGGGCGAAACAGGTCGCTGGTACTTTGGTATACTTTTTACGTTTTGGATATTCTCGCGTCAGGAAGTGATTGAAATTTAACTCTAGTCATCTCTAGCCGGTACTAGCCGCCCGCTCCAGACTCAAGGCGTTGGTTACGTACGGGCGGGGCGAACCGACTATGTAATAGGCGCTAAGATAGTTAATGCGCCCACGAAAACGGTTATAACAACTTTATTTATAGTTATCAAAAATATGCAAATAAAGAAAAATATGTTTTTTCTATTAGAGCTAACTGATGGCGTAGTTAAAATCACGTAACTTCCGGAAACGCAACAATTTAAAAATCTTTAAAAAATCCTGGAGAACGTTAGAGCAAAGTTTGGGAGATTAGTAGAAAACACATTTGTAGTTCATTGCAGGCTCTATCAGCTCAGAAAGTTTAAGTAAAATGGGGTGGGCAGTTTTTGAAGAATATTTTTTTTAAGTCCCCCAAATTTTGAGCCGCTGGTATATTTACAATTTTCATATTTTCTAAAATGTTCTTACATCACTTGATTATACTTATTAGGGGCTATCAAATAATATGACAATTTGTATTAATTGGATGTTTTGGTTTTGAGTAATCGGACATTAATGTTAAAACTTAAAAAACTACGGCGACAATTATTGTTTTTAATTCATAAATTATGTTATGATTAAATATGATACTTACTTCTGGCCGAAGCAATGTAAAGCTGTTTTAAAATAATTATAAATATACCAAAAACCAAATGCACTTCTGTTTTAAACGCGTCTATTTAAAACTTAGAGCGATTATCCGAAGCTACTGTGGGTTTAATCAGTTATTTAAACAGGACCATGCAGTTTAATCAGTATCAAACAAACCCTATTGGTTCGTTTTATCAAAAGGGAAATTTGTGATTGGTTCAATGAAATGTGAGTGCTATAGTCATTATAATGTTATACATTTCACCGTCTGTTAGATTTCTAAGCAAACAGATTATATAGGCAACCCTCTATTCCATCCATATTTCAACCTTTATTACAGATGTCAGTTCAAGGCGTCAGCAATAATGATGCTGGAGCTCATACTAAAGGCCTTTTAAAATATGTAGAATTCTAACTTTCATTTTGAACAGATGTGTTTTTAGATATTGAAATTTTAGATGCCTTATATTAAATTACATCAAAGTCATGATATTCACGTAATAAAGCATAATTTTCTGAATAAAACGGTTTTTGTGATTTGTTCCTACATTGATAAATATATTTTATTGTCCATTTATGATATAATACATTGAGTTCATTATAACACTATAGATTAATTTACAACAATTCCCTTATACTATTATCATTATTACTTCAGAAAATTCTGCATTCGGAAACGGTGGCCATTTAAACTAAAGTGGTTGCCAATTTTTTTTCAATTTTCCTAACAACTCGGTGTCTGGATCTAGATACTGCAACATTGCTTTGCTACAGCTTTTCCATATACACCGTGATTTAATTTCATTGTCCAAGATGTGGTAACAATAGGCGAAATAGGTCGCTGGTACTTCCCCATACTATTTACGTTAAATATTATCGCGTTAATAAGTGATTGAATAATATTGTTTTAACAAAAATTAGTAAGGCCGCAGCCGGAATTTGCGATAGCCTGTGCAATTGGTTTCTGTAGCTTAACTGCACGCATAGTAGCAGCGACTGCACATAAGCAAGGTAAGCGCCGCGTCCTACGACTAATTACAAGTTCCGCTTCGGATGTCGGATCAAAATTTCTACAATAGCCTTGTTTGCAGAGTTATCAAAAATATACAAATAATGAAATATATAGTTTTTAACTAGGCTAATTTATAGGCTCAGTTAAAACAACGTAACTCCGCAATACGCGTGTGCCCATACTCTTCATGAAAATAATTAGCAATTCGATCGATGTGTGGTCTACTGGTTACATATAATTCTTTTCCATTTAAATTTTTAATTAGTATTCCTTCCTTTATTTCATATCCTCTAAATTCTCCTCCCTCTCTAATCTTTTCTTTAATTAAATTAATTTCTTCATCCCTACTCTGAACATTTTTCACATATTCCTCAGAAAATATCCCCCTCTCTTCATTTAATACATTTACAGCAATGACAATTTCATTTAATTTGTCCATATTTTGGATGTCTTTCCGACTCAAACTATCCGCTACAACATTTTTCTTGGCTGGAATGTATTTCACAGTAAAATTGAACTCTTGTAACAATAAAGTCCATCGATAAATGCGACTGTTAGTAAAACGAGTCTTCATTAAATGTGCTAATGCACCATGATCAGTTTCAATTATAAAATGATTCCCAGTTAAATAAAATTTTAACTTTAACACAGCAAACACGATAGCAGCCATTTCCTTTTCTGTAATGGTGTATCTTCGTTCATAATTTCTTAATGTCCTTGAAATAAAACAAATGGGTCTCTCTTCTCCATTCTGAATTTGTACCAACTCCGCAGCAATTGCCCCATCCGAAGCATCCGTTCGAATTAAAAATGGTAAATTATAATCTGGATGGTATATTGTGATGTTATCATAGAAACTGTCTTTTAAACAATTAAAAGCTTCCTTTTCTTCCTTTTTCCACTTCCATCTATGTCCTTTCTTTAGTAATTCAGTTAAAATTAATATTTTATCTGCTAATCCTGGAGTAAATTTCCGATAATAATTTAAAATCCCCAAAAATCCTCGCAACATTCTTAAATTTTTAGGTTTAGGATAATTTTTTATTTCTTCCAGTCTTTCTTTATCAATTGTAATTCCGTTAATATTTACTTTATACCCCAAAAATTTAATTTCTTGTTTATAAAATTCACACTTAGAAATATTTAACTTTAAACCATTTTCCTCCAACTCTTTTAGAATTATTTTAAGGTATTTTAAATGTTCTTCATGAGAATTACTAAAAATCAAAATGTCATCGATATAATGACTACAAAAATTTTCATATTTGTCTAATATTTTCTGCATGGCTCTTACCAATGCTGCACATGACGTTGACAATCCAAAAGGAACCACTTTAAATTGAAAAACATGTCCATCCATGCTAAATCCAGTATATTTTCTTGAACTTTTCTCTAAAGGAATAAGCCAAAATGAATTTTTCAAATCTAATTTTGAAAATACTGTTCTATTTCCCAATTTTCCCATAATACTCTCTATGGTTTGGGGCGCCTCAAATTGCTGAATAGTTCTTGCATTAATTTGGCGAGCATCTAGGCATAACCTGATGGTGTTATCAGATTTTTTTACTACTACAATCGGATTAATGAAATTTGCATTCGCTCTTTCAATAATACCTTGTTCTAACATGGATTCAATTTCCTCTCTCACTCTATCTTTATAAGCGTAAGGGACCGGATAACTTTTGCAATTCAAAGAATCTTCATTTATTACTTCTAGCTGGTGCACATAATTTTTGGCTAAACCTGGTGTTTCATTTAATAATTTCTTGTGACTTTTAAATACTTCTGTCACCTGTTCCTTATATTTCATGTCACAATTAATTTCTTCATAAATTTCTTTATCTTCAAATTTTTTAACAACATTAATATTAATTTCTTTATTAAAATTTAATTTATTTTCAGTTTCTTTCTGTTTTATAGGAATAGTTATATTTTTATACTTGATCACATTTTTTTCTAAATCAATGAGCATATCATAATATTGTAAGATGTTCATTCCAATAATCATATCGACGTTAATATCCGGGATAATTAACATTTCTGCTGGGATTTCTTCATTTTAAAAATTTAAATTATAATTTAACTGTTTTTTAACACATCCAATATTTTTTTTATTTGTACTTATTAAGTTTACATCCTTTATCTTAGTTATGTAATTTAGAAATAAATCTTTATTTTCATTTATAATTTTTTCATTAATTAACGAAACTTCGGCACCCGTGTCCACTAAAGCATTTAATTTGAGTTTATTTAAATTTATTTCGATAAAAGGCAAATTTCCAATTAGTTCACTATTAATTTTAATTTCATTTTTTATATCTGTACCATTGTTAGGGGAGTCAATAAATTCTCTGGGATGTTCATAATTGTGATTATAAACAATGGTACAACTATTTAAAAATCCCTCTGTTCTTCTACTTCTGCCACCACTTCAATCCTTTCCGTTTCCTCACTTCTTCCTTGGATGACATTAATATTCCTCGTTCTTTCCTCCTCTTGTCGTCCTCTTTCCCCCTCTATCCTTCTTTCCATTCTAGGATTGTTAGTATTATTAGTGTCATTGTTGTTACCCCTATTATTATTGTAGTAATTATTATTCCTTGAATTAAAATTCCTTTGGTTATTATTAAAATTATTATTCCTTGAATTAAAATTCCTTTGGTTATTATTAAAATTATTATTGTAATTGTTATTTCGTTGATTATTAAAATTTCTATTGTTATAATTTTGATTATTATTGTTAGAAAATTGATAATTACTTGATCTATTATTGTTATTATTATTTTGTTGATTATTTGGTGGCGTATTTCCATTCCCATAATAATTATTAAGATATCCCGTTCTGTTGTTATTCCTATTTAGCGTTGTTTTAGAAAAATTTTCTTGATCTCTCAAGTCATATCCCCTGAGGATCTCAATAAATTGCTCAAATTCTTTAATATTGTCTATCAACACTTTACTAATGATTGCTTGATTAAAATGTCTTGCTAACTGCCTTATGATTAACCCAATGTTAATTTTTTCATCTAATTGTTGAAACAGGTATAATTTATTTATTGCATATTCTTCCCTTGTGCCTTCTGTTGCCTCATATCTTCCGTTGTAAAGTTTATCCTGTAGGTGCATTTGTTGGCTTGCACCCCAGTAATGTTTAATAAATTTCTTTTCAAACTCCTCTAAATTCTCACACTGCTCCCTAATCGTGTAAAACCATCTTTCTGCATTTCTCAATAAAGTTCCCCCAAATTAGGTTCATTTCGAACAAGGGATTGTTTTTTAGACCCCTTTGAAATTCAATGTTTTCTAAATACTCTTTTAAATCTTTCATATACACTTTTGGGTGATAATTTTTGCTAGGATCAAATTTTGGCATATTTTTTTCATTATATCCGGTGTAAATAAATGTGTTTCCTCCAGCCTCTCCTGATCCTGAACCTTTCCTTCTGAATTCTCCCTCTAATTTTTCTACACGATCTCCCAATGCCGAAATATCCTGCACATGTTCCCCTTTGCATTCAATTAATTTTTCATCTTGTTCTTTAACTGATCTTTTTAATTTTTCATAACTATTGACTCGTTTCCGTTCAAATTCATACATTTCTTCTTGATTCTTATTTACTTCTAACCTCAATTTTTTTTCCTTTTCTTCTGTCTCAACTTTCAATTTATCATATTTACTATCTATTTCCTGTAAATCCTTCTTTAATTTAAAATTTCTTTCCTCTAATTCTTTTTGTATTTCTCTTTTATCCTCTTCGCATCTTCTCTGATTAATGTCTATTTTTTCTTCCAACGTATTCGTATTTATTTGAATAATCTTCTCCATTCTAATAAAATCTTCCCTACTCTCTTTATTCATATTTTTCATTTCCTTCTTCATTTCCTCAATTTTTTTATTCGTGTTTTCACTACTCTCTTTCATCTCTTCAATTTTTTTATTTGTCTCTTCCCTACTAACTTTTATTTCTTTCATTAACATTTTCAACATCTCGTTCAACTCAATACTTTCTTTCTCTTTCCTACTTTTACTTGTGCTTGCACCACTTTCTTCTTCTTCTTTCTCAACATCTTGTTCTTCTATTTTCTTTTCTGTGTCCATTTTAGATTTCTTACTCCTACTCCTCTTTTTCTTTTTAACTACTTGGAACTCTTCTCCTTTTTTATTACTTAAATCGCTGCTGTCCCAGAATGTTTTCATTTACCCCAAATAAATATTTTATAACCCCAATTATTATTTAAATTAAACATCAACTTTAATTAAATAAAAAAATAACCCTTCAATTATTTACATAACTAACCCAATCTGGCCCCACGTTGCTTGGCGACATAAATTATGCTGTGGAATATGAATTATAAAAATTCATAATTAATTTAAATATTTGAATATAATTAAATATAAATAGCCCCACGTTGGGATAGTCATAAATTATGCTGTGTATCTGGATTTTAGAAAATATCCAGACATTTTAAAATTTTGAAATAGATAAAGCCCCACGTTGGGATATATAAATTATGCTGTGTATCTGGATTATAAAATTCATATTTAATTTATTTTCTTGAATATAATTAAATAAAAGACCCGACATTAGCTAGCTCAGTAATAATAAAAAAAATAAATGTTGTGTATTTTAATTTAGGTTCTAACATTTTCATATATAAAAAATATTTGTAATAAATATTTGACCAAAATTTCCAATATAAAATTTATAAGCATGGGAACTTATTTTTAAAAACATGAGACTCCAATTAAATTCCTTTTAATACGTCAATAAATTATTGAATTAATTTCATTTAAAAAAAAACAATCTCAGGGATTTGAAATAGAATATTTTTATGATTAAATGGTACGTGACTTCACCTAAATACGATTGGGTGATGTGAATATGGGCGAGGAATTTTTCCAAAATACTATTAATTAAATTTAAATACCAATACATCGACATAAATTTTTACATATGATAATAAATAAAACAACTTCTTTATTCAACCTTTTAAAAATTAAAATTGTGACTTATCTGGTGACTAAATTCTCCATGTAGATTCTTGACTACCAGGTATTTACATTCCCCTCAACAAACTTTTCTTCGATGCGTGCTCTTTACACGTATCTGGATGCTCCTGATCACTCGTCCAACCAATTTTTCTTTCTTGTTTTGGAAGTGCTAGTGAACAGTACTATGTGCGCTGTTTCAAATATGACCGTCCAATTATATAAACAATGTGCTCTCCA
>OY284486.1:43313791-43420077 GCA_958336395.1 Ctenicera cuprea
CATAATAAAAATTTAAACATTTTATCTGACATTTTTTCCAACAATGGCTACCCTAAAACTTTAATCAAAAAACTGCTATATATATATATATATATATATATATATATATATATATATATATATATATATATATATATATATATATATATATATATATATATATATATATATATATATATATATATATATATATATATATATATATATATATATATATATATATATATATATATATATATATATATATATATATATATATATATATATATATATATATATATATATATATATATATATATATATATATATATATATATATATATATATATATATATATATATATATATATATATATATATATATATATATATATATATATATATATATATATATATATATATATATATATATATATATATATATATATATATATATATATATATATATATATATATATATATATATATATATATATATATATATATATATATATATATATATATATATATATATATATATATATATATATATATATATATATATATATATATATATATATATATATATATATATATATATATATATATATATATATGCAAAACGACAAACTCGCCTCTGAAACTCTACGTTGAAATGTAGAAGTGGCCTCCGATCCGGAGGCGAGTACGTAAAATCGGAGGCGAGTAGGTATCCCCGTGTATAAGTGTATCAATCAATAATTGACGTCACACACGTGTGTTTTACAGATTTTTGGGTGGAGGCCAGTTTGACCATACACATATGCAGTTATACACTTCAGTTGGTGGAAATGATTCTAGATGGCACGACCATTTTATACACATATACACTTAACGAAGTATGCCAGTAGTACTCGCCTCCACGTACACACCGTAGTTTTACGCCTCCGAGACTTGGCAACAGCGCTCGAAGGCCTGTAGCTAGTAATGTATTTAAGTAAATCCAATAAAACCGCATCTAACTGGACATTACACAAATGATATAACAGCCCATTCTTCGATTAGAAAAATTCAGTGTTCTTAATTTTAAGCGCGTAGTATTTAATTAATTAAACTAACTAATTGTAAACAAATTAATTTTTATATACAAAACCGTTAAATGAAAATTACTCAACTATAGAGTGAAAAATTGATTACAAAATTCCATAAGACTAACAAGGATAAAATAAATTAAAATTGTTTTTTGTAAAGACGCTTTTATTTAAATGGACTAAAAAGTAAAAAGTGATTTCATTTTCAGCTCTTATTAGAAACATTAGTTGCATATACGTACTAACTATATTGAAAATTACCCATTTGGTTGCAACCAAATGTCAAAAAATTGTCACATTTTTTTCAAATGAACGAGGCTGTGGTGGTTGTAATATTTTTTACATATACCAACAAATAGAAGTGAGTGCAACTAAATAATACCAATGGTTAAAGAAACAAGACCATTCATAAACGTAAACATACAATTTTTGTATGTAACCTAATATGGGAAATAAACAGTCTATAAATAAATGATTCGTTGTTCCTGACATTTATTATTTATCCGATACGATAAACATATTTTATAACGCGAATCCAATTCTTGTTTCTCAATAATGAAAAGAAATGTTCTAGTACAGTTGCTCTTTCTGTAAGATATGTGTGTACTGAATTTCAGATCAATATCTTACAAGTTGTCCAAGAAATAGAAAAATAAATAAAATATTTCAATCTTGAAAGCTCTAAGCTCTAAAGCTCTGAGCACATGTTCATAGGACCTTTTCTTCAGAAAATTGCTTTAGAAATCACCCCCTTAATTATTTTAGCTTACTTAGGAAACACCCCCTGTACGCCAAGTCAATTAATGCATATTTAGCTCTTATTTCTCATTCACCCCGTATAGATACAACTTTGTGCCAGTAGTAAAAATTGCTTGTCTTGACGCAACTATAACAACATACTAAAATTTCATAAAATTCTCAATGGTACCAATTTTTCGTAAGAAAAGTGCGTTGTCCTTTAGCGGAAGCAGGTATCTATAAAAAAAATACGACTCAAGCTCAAAAATTATTTTGAAAGAAACATAATGTTCCCCGGAAAAGTTTGACAGTGAAACAACCAGGTTAGTTTACTAATATAACCGACCGATGAGTTTGAGTAATTTAGCTATAACTGAGCAGTGCATAAATAACAGTAAATTATTAATTTAAAAAAAAATTCTGAAGTACCTGTAATGACTTAAAATACACGCATAAAGTACAGGTGAGATTTTGAAAACAAAAATAGCTTATGTACTATACAGGGTGGGGCAATAGTGCGTGGGAGTTCGATAGCTCGTACACTGTAACAGATAAAAAAATATTTCTAATGCAGATGTAAACTGTGGGTAAATGTGTATACATAGAAATTATTTTCAAATATACAGGGTGTTACAAAAAAATGTGGCACGCTTAAGGCAATTTTATTTAAATGGAATGCCCTGAATATTTTTACATATTTAACACTTCTCTTGGGATGTTTATTTATATCTAAAATATTAGCGCCATCTAATGTCCGGTTTAGAAGTAATAATATTTTTTTCAAAAAAATTGATTTTTACATTACTCCACTTAACAATTCACTACTTCCGCGGCCGCAGCTTTGAAGACGAAATTAAGTAAGGACCTTATTGTAGGAGGTTGTAGGGTGCTCTTGTTTAAATATCGTAGAGCCACCATATACAGGGTGTCAAAATTAATTTTCAAATTTTGAGAATTCAAAGTTATTCTTCTCAACTTTTTCAAGTGGAACACCCTATATATTTTTAACGATGTTATGTAGAATTAAATAGCGAACATTTTTTGTATGTAAATCCTTATGGGTATTTGTAACCACTTTTGATTTATTGCAAAAAGTACAAAATTCAACAATGTGTATTAAAAAAAATTAAGGTGTTTTCAAATAAAACAAACGAAAAAAATTATATTAAGTGCTCCACATGTTGCCAATTTTGATTGACACACATTTATATGCGCCTTTGAAATGAGGTTTCTAGTTTTCTTAAAATTGCCGGTGTGATACTTCTAAAAGCATGTATTATCCTTTTCTTCATATTTTGGATTGTTGTTGGTGTATTTGTATAAACAATTTCTATCACGTATCCCCATAATAATAAATCCATTTTTGTAAGATCGGGAGATCTAGCAGGCCATTTAGTGGGTCCATTCCTTCCAATCCATTGATGTGGGTAGATATTATTTAACTGGTCTCTTACTGCATTTAAATAATGTGATGGAGCACCATCTTGCTGAAGCCACATCTTATTTCGGATCCTTTGAGGAAGATTCACCAATAATTGTGGCAGATAGTTCTCCAAAAAATGAAGATAAATAGCTCCAGTTAATGTACCATCAAAAAATGTGGCCCTATTACATGTTCTCCAATAATTCCCACCCAAACGTTTATAGACCATCTGTGCTGGTTATCAAGTTGCCTGAAAAAGCGAGGATTTTCCGTAGCATAATAATGGAAATTGTGCCTGTTAACAAATTCAATTTTATGAAAAGTTGCCTCATCAGTGAAGAAACATTGTTGAAGAAAGTAGCATCTTCTTGCATTTTACCGTTGTCCCAATTACGAAACTGTAAACGCTTTAGAAAATCGTCATCAGTTAATTCCTGGTGCATTTGAATGTGAAATGCATGAAACTTATTTTTTTTCTAAGATTCGATCAACAGAACGTGTACTTATTCCTACTAATGAGCTCACTTCTCTCTGACTAATATGGGGATCCTCAATCGTTGCCAGCACGACAGATAACTCATTTTCTTCGTTCACGACATTTTTAATTCGTCCACGTTTTTCATATTGTAATTGCCGGTTTCCACAAATCTATCAAGCAGGTTTTGGAAGCTATCAACTTTAGGGAGCCTTCGTTCAGAATACCGTTGGTGGTAAATTCTATTGGCAAGCAAACAATTTTTTTCCGACTCGTCCAAAACAAAAATCATGTCTACAAGTTCTTCTTTATTAAAATTCATTTTGGAAAACTCAAATACTACAAATAAAAACTGATGGTCGATAACTGCGAGAAATGTAGGCTTGACGTTTGTGCAAAACAATTGCTAGCGAACAGATGCTTTATTGTTTTGTCGAACACAAATTTTTTTCTTTTGTTTTATTTGAAAAAAACCTTAATTTTTTAAATAAATATTGTTGAATTTTTTGCTTTTTGCTCAAAAAATCAAAAGTGGTTACAAATAGGGATGCAACGGATATTCGGTTTTTATCCGTTATCCGGTCTATCCGGCCATTTCACCGAATATTCGGTGTGGCCGGATAATATGAATTATCCGGCCGGAGATTTTTCTTTAAGTAAAAAAGATTATGCATGCAATTTGATTTGAAAGTATAGACTAAAATAATTGAAAGGTAGAGAGCAAAAAACCCCATAAGCCCAGTATTTGGCAGACCTGCATAAAATTACTAAATATATATTATTGAGATCAGCATTTATGCGAGTTAAAAATTTGAAATGATTTCAAACAACATAAATAAGTATTATTTATTAAAATCGCGAAAGTAATATACACTGTGTCCATAAAGTAACAACCCCCCCCCAAATAAATTTTTAACGACTCGATATTTTTCTACAAAATTTGGTGTGCTGTAATGGGAAATTAAATACTATTTTTCAGACCATATTAAAATTTTGTATCATCCAAAATGGCGACTGGGCGCCATTTTGAATTTTCCTTTTAAATAGAAAGGGGGGTCGAGTGACACCTCATTGGAAAGGTCTTTTAGTTCTGCGTCTGTTCCTAAAGTTTAAAAGTAAAATATTCAGCCATAACAAAATGGCAATGTTTGAAGATAAAGAAGTCTATTTAAAAAAAACTAAGAATTAAAGCTTAAATTAATTAAATTAAGTATTCGAAATGTTTACCATTCACTTCTTGGCACATAAAAAGTCGGTTATGAAATTCCTGCCTTACATTTTCATAAGTTTCTGGAGTGATAATTCTGCAAACTTCTGCAATGCGTTGCTCCAGTTCTTCAATTGTTTCTGGACGGGTTCTGTACACTTTCGATTTCAGATATTCCCATAGAAAAAAATCTAAGAAAGTTAAATCTGGGGAGTGAGCCGGCTATTCTACAGGCCCCCACCTAACAATCGATCTGCTAAAAAAATGTCCGTTGAGAAAGTCAGAAACAGGCCTATCATAATGAGGCTGCGCACCGTCTTGTTGGAACATAACGTTTTCAATATTATTTCAAGCCACCTGAGATATTTCTGGAAAAATTTAGTCCTGCAAATGAAAAAGTGGACTACTGGATAAGAAAATCAAAATAATTTTGAACTGAGTGAGTCCATTGGTTTACAATCCGCCATTTTGTTATGGCTCAAAATTTTTCTTTTAATTCTAGGATCAAACGCAAAACTAAAAGGCCTTTCAAATGAGGTGTCACTCGACCCTGGATAAAAAAATCAAAACAATTTTGAATTGAGTGAGTCCATTCGTTTAAAATCCGCCATTTTGTTATGGCTGAATATTTATCTTTGAAACTCTAGGATCGGACGCAAATTAAAAGACCTTTCAAATGAGGTGTCACTCGACCCCCCTTTCTATTTAAAAAAAAATTTCAAAATGGCGCCCAGTCGCCATTTTGGATGATACAAAATTTTAATAAGGTCTGAAAAATAGTATTTAATTTCCCATTACAGCACACCAAATTTTGTAGAAAAATATCAAGTCGTTCAAAAGTTAGTTGGGGGGGAGGAGTTACTTTATGGACACAGTGTATAACATAAGGAAGATGCATGAACCACTTGTTGCTATGATGTGCAGGTCTCAATTTTGCAGTACATGTGACAGAGAGATCCGAGACAAGGAACCTATAAAAAGTACTCAATCGTCAATATTTTATTTTAAATGTCGACAAAGACCGTATATGTTAGGTTTAGTCAGTTGATTTCTCGTACGGTGTCGGATCTATCAAAACAGAACATATTGTAAACCATTATTAAAAATTATTAATTTTTGGGATTACAGTCAAATTCGTTGACAGATTTCAAATCTTAATTGTGAAAAAAACAACAATATGAGCGCGAATTAGCACAGCCTTGAAATAGTACATTTAGTAGTTTCCTTGTCTCTGTGCTCCCTCTCTCTAAAACACTACAGAATAAGACCATAGGGTTCGTGCATTGCATACTCTTTAAGTATATATTATGCCCTGTGATTAAAACCTAAATTTTACTGCGTTTAAGCTGAAACTACTTCGATAGTAAAAACTATGCCGGATAATCCGGTATCCGGCTATCCAGCTGAGCAACCGGATACCGAATATTCGTTATCCGGCATTTTGAAAAAGTACTGCTCGCTGCATCCCTAGTTACAAATAGCCATAAGGATGTACATACAAAAAATGTTCGCTATTTAATTCTGCATAACATCGTTAACAAATATACATTTGAAAAAGTTGAGAAGAATAACTTTGAAATTCTCAAAATTTGAAAATTAATTTTGAACACCCTGTACATGGTGGCTCTACGATATTTAAGCAAGCGCACCAGACAAGCTCCTACAATAAAGTCCTTACTTAATTTCGTCTTCAAAGCTGCGGCCGCGGAAGTGGTGAATTGTTAAGTGGAGTAATGTAAAAATCAATTTTTTTGAAAAAAATATTATTACTTCTAAACCGGACATTAGATGGCGCTAATATTTTAGATATGAATAAACATCCCAAGAGAAGTGTTAAATATGCAAAAATATTCAGAACATTCCACCTAGAAAAAATTACCTTGAGCGTGCCACACTTTTTTGTAACACCCTGTATATTTGAAAATAATTTCTATGTATGCGCATTTACCCCCAGTTTACATCTGCATTAGAAAGATTTTTTATCTGTAACGGTGTACTAGCTATCGAACTCCCACGCACTATTGCCCCACCCTGTATATAAGCTAAGTACTGCAGTTTTAAGTGATTTTCTGGATTACTTTTTTAGTCTTATTAAATCCGAGTCGGCGTTTCATATATCGAACGTTTCGATAGGCGCGATCCCGCTTAAAGCCGCATAAAAAATCAACCAGATAACGAATTCATTTGAATTTCACAGAGTCGTTTTTTTCTGAAATGGCTCGGAAAAAAATGACACCAATAATTTATGATTTTCATTGCCTTATTCGTATTAAATATGGTTAAACTTCGTGTTAACGACTGTAATGTCGATTCAAAGTTGAATTTTAAAAATTTAATTAAAAAATCGATCGCTGTCATTTAGCATTTTGGAGACTTAGACTCTCTTGGTCTCCTTTTACCTAGCAGGTCATTGTTCAGGACCGTATTACGTAACTTTATGGCACAAAAAATAATGGGTCAACATTTGAAAATTGTCAAACCAACTCTGAAATTAATGGAAAAACAACCGTTTCTCTGGCTAGTATAAACTTACCTAATACGGTGAATGAACATTTTGATTTTCCCTTGAAAATTCAAAAACACTTTTTAGAACAGTGGGACAACCGGAAAGTGCGTAGTGAAATGGTATCGCGAGCGAACGTTTCGATACGCGCGATCCCGCTAACGAATTAATTTTTTTGATTGGAATAAGTAGTTGTTGTTTTAAGTTTTGGTTTTGGGCCCCATAGGTGTTGAATCATCCGTCAGCTCGCCGAATTTATTGCTTGTTGATATATTTGGTGTGTTAGTTTCTTCTGGATATTGGTTATTATTTTGTAATGCCAGTTTTGTTAAGGTCGGTGTTTTCTTGAAGTTATGAGGATCGTATTTGTATTTGGAAATAGCCCCGTGGGTACTGTCTTGGCCTTTTCTACGCCCTATTTTGATAGGATTTGGTTTTACTATAAGCATACTGCAGAAAATTCTAAAGCAACCACTCTAGAAAATTTTGTTCTCTCAAGCACGTTCGTTCAGAGCGACGTTTTAAACTGACTACATATGACAATTCAAAAAATTACTGTGGCAATTCTGTTTGTTGTTCAGAAAGAAGGACTAGGTGCTAGAAACAAAAATTTACGCGGATTTTCCCAGAGTTTAACACATTAATCATTAACTCCAATATTACCTCGAAAATTTCATTAACTACAAGGCAGCTGATTTAATTAGGTTATTTGCATTACTGTATGTAAGGTACAAGAATTTGTTAACACACCCACAACGCTATCCGCGCGATGCTAAGTACCTCACCACGTTCGCCGTGCCGAAATGCGAAAGCAGAATGTCGCGCTACTTCTAATCCTTCCGCAAATAATACAAGAGAACGGCAACATTGCTGGAGGCGAGTACGTCGACTGTCTTTGCACAACCATATACACCTGGAGGCCACATTGTAGTAGTGTAGTCGGAGTCGAGTTGCTATTTCTTGCGCATAATTTTTTTGTATATCTCAAATATCGAAATTCCTTACCCCTCTCTTGATGCCCTTGTTAAGAAAACCTTATTTAATATATTAACGAAGAATACACATGGAAAAACCTATTCCTTGAGATGGAGGCGTGGGCGTCTGTTACATGTTCGGAGGCGAGTAAGATAGCCGTGCACATATATATATATATATATATATATATATATATATATATATATATATATATATATATATATATATATATATATATATATATATATATATATATATATATATATATATATATATATATATATATATATATATATAAATAATATAATAATATGTTCACCATTCACTTCACACTTCACTACAATTACAAATACAATTACAATTACAATTACAATTACAATTACAATTACAATTACAATTACAATTACAATTACAATTACAATTACAATTACAATTACAATACAATTACAATTACAATTACAATTACAATTACAATTACAGTTACAATTACAATTACAATTACAATTACAATTACAAAATTAATTACAACTACAATTACAATTACAATTACAATTACAACTGCAATTACAATTACAATTACAATTACAATTACAATTACAATTACAATTACAATTACAATTACAATTACAATTACAATTACAATTACAACTGCAATTACAATTACAATTACAATTACAATTACAATTACAATTACAATTACAATTACAATTACAATTACAATTACAATTACAATTACAATTACAATTACAATTACAATTACAATTACAATTACAATTACAATTACAATTACAATTACAATTACAATTACAATTACAATTACAATTACAATTACAATTACAATTACAATTACAATTACAATTACAATTACAATTACAATTACAATTACAATTACAATTACAATTACAATTACAATTACAATTACAATTACAATTACAATTACAATTACAATTACAATTACAATTACAATTACAATTACAATTACAATTACAATTACAATTACAATTACAATTACAATTACAATTACAATTACAATTACAATTACAATTACAATTACAATTACAATTACAATTACAATTACAATTACAATTACAATTACAATTACAATTACAATTACAATTACAATTACAATTACAATTACAATTACAATTACAATTACAATTACAATTACAATTACAATTACAATTACAATTACAATTACAATTACAATTACATTTACAATTACAATTACAATTACAATTACAATTACAATTACAATTACAATTACAATTACAATTACAATTACAATTACAATTACAATTACAATTACAATTACAATTACAATTACAATTACAATTACAATTACAATTACAATTACAATTACAATTACAATTACAATTACAATTACAATTACAATTACAATTACAATTACAGTTACAGTTACAATTACAATTACAATTACAATTACAACTGCAATTACAATTACAATTACAATTACAATTACAATTACAATTACAATTACAATTACAATTACAATTACAATTACAATTACAATTACAATTACAATTACAATTACAATTACAATTACAATTACAATTACAATTACAATTACAATTACAATTACAATTACAATCACAATTACAATTCAATTTGAGATTAAATTTATGAAAATCAAAAAATTTCTTTTTATTCTACTGTTCTTAAAACTGAACACTTATCTTTGTTTCTTCTTTATAAAGATATCCTTAACTCGACAATCGTTGAATGATAAACTCCCTCTTCTCTGGTTTGCAGTTTCCACAAAAACCAACAGCACTCGCCTTTAGTAAGAATCTTCCTCCGCTGTAGTACCAATATGTACTGGACTGCTTTTATGTTTACTAATACTTGGCTTTTTCTACCATGATAACTGTAAACTCGTTCTGGACCGCTTTTATATTGTTATTCTCTTGGATATTTCCAAAATTAGTTGAGAAACACTACTGTCCGTTTTGTTATAGCTTCTATTCGATTCAATACCACTATTGATTTCATATACCTCGTTTTCTTTCTCTTTTTCTTTCAGAGAATGAAAAATCCTGTGTCTTTGTTTTCAGGACAAGCCGCAACTAACTAATAAGTTTTCACTTGCTTTTGTCTTCTCTATTGATCTCCCATTTCTTTTAAAACAAATAAATCTCATGAAATAATGAGTGTTCTTTTTATACATTTGTCAAATTGACATTCACATCCATAACCCCTACAAATGACATTTAACGATGCACAAACAAGTAATGTCTAAAACTTCTTATATATTAAACCTTTTAAACATTTCTGAACTAATGTTATAATTAAAATTAACATAAACAATAATCGTATCAATTTTATTGTGTTCTTCTTTCTTTCAGAGTAAACAAAACTTCATAAATATGAAAATATAAATGATATAATGATAACCACATTATTTGAATTTTAAACAAAAAATTACAGCAATAATACGCAACCCTGAGTTTATAAGTTTGAATACCAAAATCTTACAGTCTTCACAAACCTCCAATCATAAATTAAATTGTAACAAGCATCCCAAAAACTGCCTTCCAGGAATTACAATACTCCAGGCAAATCAAACAACTCCAAATATCATAGCATTATATATGATAAAGAACAAACCCATCCTTTACCTTCTGGGGACTTTGGGGATAATCCTTGGTCTAACAATTAAAAATAATGCAATAGCAAGTCATCCGCTTGAGTCAATCACAATTTTCTTTTTTTTTGCAAAGTGTACCTTCGAAGTTGGTTTAACTGCAAGTAAACTGGAATGAGGTGCTAATAAATACCCTAGATTAACATGGTTGATGGTAATTTTCAATAATTTTAAGTGTCATGTACCTACTTATAAATTTGCTTGTGCGTGTGCATAATCTAACCTTAAACTTTACCTTTTATGGGAACATGTGAATTTACAGTATTATAAATACGAACAATAAGCACAAAAGCTATTTACATCTTGTATGTATGTATGTGTATCCAATTAAATTATTATAAAAGAACACATCACATCTGTGCTGTTTTGATATATTGTTGATTATGCCAATGCAACTAACTCCGTTTTGGGCATCAGAATTGTTGGGATATATAAGCAGATATACAGGGTTATTTAAAAGTAAGGAATAAAATTTGTATTTCTGTAGCGCGTTGGTTTTTGAAATAATTCTCGGACACATTAATTGATTTATATATAACCGCATCTTTATGTGACATCTTTTGTTTTCTAACGTCAACCTCGACACCCACAGCCACCTTCAATTAATTTTTTTAAATAGCGATCTGTATTTTGTGTGGACTTGTTGGAAAGCTTGCAAAAAACTGCATTCAAATCTACCATCATAAATGAACTGGGATAAAAATTTAAGTTATAGCGATTGAAAGACAAAATTAATTTTTTTTCATGTTTTTTTATTAAGACATTAATATCAAGTAACTAAAGCCATAATAATGATTTATAAGGTGGCTCATGTCATGTTGTTTATAAATTATTGTTCAATTGTTTAGAAATTATTGTTCAATTGTTCTTAATGCCACTTTATGTGCCAAATACAAGGTGTTGTAACTTTTCAATTTAGCGAAATCTAACAGATAAGATTGCCTCAATTATCAAAAAAAGAGACAATTGCAAATTTGATGATGCTGCATTCGTAATCGTAATCAGCCTTTACGTCCCACTGCTGGGCACCGGCACTCTTCTCTGCCACATCATCTCCTCAGCGCTAAAGTGGAGTACGGGGGACTTACAGTTTAACGTCGAATCCGAACGACTAAATTCCAGAGAAGGTTTCAGGCATTAAGACCCCACGCCTGCCTACACCGGATTGGGGAATGTGAGTGGCGGGTTGCGACATAGATTTTTATTGCTGCATGGCTTTGGCGGGGAATCGAACCCTAGACCTTCAGCGTTAGAGACTGGGCGCCCAACCTCTGAGCTACCACCACTCATGCTGATTGCGGTGACAAAATTAGAAATGCATAAGCAAAGACGAGAACCGCATTCCCTTGCCGTCAAAATATGTATATTTAACTCTATTTGCATATTAGAATGTTCCAAGAAGGAGCCAAAACTACGAAGACGTGGTGAAGACGATTTGCTGGCTTTAATATTCATTAAAAAAAAGTTTCAAGAAGGGTATCCAGCAAGTTTTTATCTAAATGCTGCGCTGCCATAAAAATTTTACTTTTATTCAACTGTTTTGAGTTATGACGTAACTTTTTTTTTAATATGCATCTATTATTACTGTTTTGGCTCTTTGTGGGAGTAGTTTTTCTCTTTGCAAAGTTGGAAAACTATTATGGCGTTGTATAACATAGTCAAGTGCGGGTGCGGGATCGGGTGCGGGTGCGGGATCGGGTGCGGGTGCAGGTGAAGGTGCAAGGGCATGTGAAAATGCGGGTGCAGATGCGAATGTAAGTGCTGGTGCAGGCGCGGGTGAAAATGCGGGAGCAGATGCGAATATAGGTGCTGGTGCAGGCGCGGGTGAAGGTGCTTGTGCAGGCGTGGGTGTAGGAGCGAATGCGGGTGCAGGTACGGATGCAGGTGCAGGTGCCGGATACAAATTCAGGATCGGTTGCGGGTGCAGGTTCGGGTCAAGGTGCGGGTGCAGTGCGGGTGCAGAAGCGGGTGCAGAAGCGGGTGCAGGTGCGGGTGCAGGTGTAGGTGCGGATGCAAGTGCGGATGCTGGTGCGGGTGTAGGTGCGGGTACAGGTGCGGGTGCACGCGCTCTAGTACGTGTTTGTTGAATTTGGAGCCGGTAACGGAAGTTAGATATATTTGTTGGTATATTTTTTGCTAAGTTTAAAATTTTAAGAACACAGCGTGATTCCGAACAATCTAACTTTACAATGACAGCCACTACGATTTCTTTAAAATTTTGACTTTAACGCTTTATTGCTCAGGGACCAGTAAACATTTCAGATTAAATTTTTGGTATTACATTAGCTCTAGGGAAATATAATGATCGTATGTCAAAGAAGTTTTGTTCAGATTGTCGTCGTTTTTGATAGATTGTTTTGATAAGCTTGCACTTGCGTGGTCAGGTTTTTATATATTCAATTGTTTTTTACAACACAAACATGCTTTTCTTTGAATGAAAATCATAGTCGCTTTGACATTATGTAAACAGCGTTTCTAACAGCTTTTCAAAAATGTATAGTTTACTACACCTATTTTTCAAAATAAATATAATTATTAGATGTTATTGCTTAAATTGATGTAATTCAAAAATAAATACTGAGCCATGAAACATAAAACGTACAAAAAGCAAATGCAAGTGCTAGATGGACATGACATAAATTTAAACTTAAATAACAAAAACTATCTACATACATAACAAACTTGATAATAAATAGTAGGCAAGGTGAATAACAGAATATTCCACTCACATTGTAACAGCCAATGACAGCTGTTTATTTTTAGGTTCTTGACCAGTTAGACCTTGACTGGCCGCGATAAGCTTTTTTTAGGAAGCTCCAGTGTTATCGGAGGTGTAAGCATAGCAAGTGTCACGTCAACAAACTATTTTTATGTTTTTGTGTAATAATTAAGTAACGCATTTGTACGTTAGTACATAATAAATAATTATCCTAAATAACTAAATAACTCATGATTCAAAAAATATCTACAACTTTTTCTTTCATTGACGAACTCAATTGTGTTGATGGACGGTAATATCACTCGTCTTTTGGACTGGTGATAGTGTAGCAACAACAGAATTATCGATAATTTTTAATTCACATGTGGTATTTCTGTTGAGCGGTATTACCAAATAAAATAATAAATTCGAAACAAGTCAATTTTATGAAGACGAAGAATTGTTATAGTTTTTAATTTCACTGTTCACTGCTATTTACTTTTAAACATAATTCATATTTTTTTATTTCATTGGTGTCATTTTAATTAAAATTGTGTTTAGGCAAGTCGTTGAACAATATTAATGATACAAAAATACACAACTAAACGTAATTACAAAAATAACTATTACTATTAAATAAATTTTGGGATTCCTTGAAACTGCCCATAGATTCTGTTCTCGGAGGTCTTTAAATCGCATTCATTCATATATAACCAAATAAAATCTAGGTTTTCGGTTTTCCGGGTCACTAAAACGCGTATATCCGTCAAAATTTCACCTATCGTAATTTCACGATAGCAATACTATCTCATAGCTGTACCCCGTATAACGAGGAAGGTAAAATTAACACTAAAGTGACAGCAGATATCCAAATATTCTGCTAAGCTACGACGGTTAATGTTTCTTATTTAGCCATGCGACGACGGAGAAAAAGGATATAAAAGGGCTGCATTTATGACCGAAAACTCACTTCGTTTTTCAGGATGGAAAAGTGCCTAACCTTCAGATACGGTCCAGAAACTAAACTCCTGCACTCAGCACCTTCCAAAGCTGCAAAATAAATAACCTTACTCTTCCTCCGAACCCCGCAGCAGACCGAGCTCTCACCAGAGCAACGTAGTGTACGTACGTTGATCCCTTAGAGGACGTGTGTTTTGTTTGTGCGAATTAACAAATTACTTTATGATTTATTAACTGTACTTAATAATTATCCAAGTATAATCTTCCGTTCCTTAAATTTACTGTTTGTTAACTATTGATCTACTTGTTCATGACTATAAAATTTTTGTCTGTATAATAAAAATACATCCATTAGCTTGGAAGGTGTTATCCTAGTTTTATTCGGTGAATTTAAAAATTATGTGTAAATTCCGAAATCTTAGCTCACATTGTGAATTCCGATTTCAAAGTCGTTATATTGCTTTGTCTAACGAATTTTATCAAACTACTATAACAGCATAAAATAAACGGCGCATAACTTACTTTGAATTCAAATAAAATAAAAATAAAATAAGGTGTGAATAATTTTTTAAAAAAACCAAATATTGGCTTACAAATTCAAGACTTAGAACTATTCAACCTTTTATGTGTGTGTAAAAACTGTAGCAACAGTCTTATGATTAATACAAAAACTACACCATTCAAAATTTTTTGGTTTGGTTATTAAAATTCAATTTATAAAACAGAAAGAAAAAAAGTTTGTAAATTTCTCAGGAAGATGTGTTAGTGCTATAATTTTAGATGATACATTCCCAAGTTAATTCAGAAAATATTTCATTTTGTACTTATTCACGCAATTAGACAGCTAATTATTTTTGAATGGGGGTTACTCGACCTTTTGAAACCGATAATTATTCTTTTCATCCAATATTCATTGGCGTTAAAGTATAAGCGCAGAGTATGTACCATATTTTATAATTTTGCAGTCTAGCGCGTAATTACGCATACCGAAGCTATTCTTGAAACGCAAATAAAAATGTTGCCGGACAATACATGAATGCACGCGAGATTGGCATCTGTCACGGTTACAATGGATCCCACGTAAAAAGTAACAACAATTATCCATTGTGCTATTATTGATATACATTTAAACACAGGTGTGGGTCGGCCAAGGTTGAGTAGATTACCATTCATCTACATCTGCTGCCATCAGCGGAAAAAATTCTCATTGTTTATTTATCTGAATTCGTTCATCTGTAGAAAAAATTAGGAGAAAAATTAATGCGATACGCAATGGAAAACTGAAATGGAGGAGCAATTCTTATTCTTTATAATTGAATCAGTCTGTTTAATCTCGCTATTAAACATGACCAAAACTTTTAATTCGCATAAATTCATTTTAATTTTAATTCTAATAATGCAATGTTTGACCCACATTCTTATAAAGTGTAATATTATCTTTAGTTGCAAAACTGCAACTATGCATATCGTAGGTCAAGTCTTACGCATTTATGCATAAGCTTGCAGAATTATAAATTGTAAACTACATAAAATGATGTCAGGTCAACCAATTGAAAACCTTTATTGTAAATTATTATTAATCAAATTTTGTATAAATACCATGTAACAACATTAAATAAACGAGTTCTTACAAGGCTAGTCAGGAATAAGCTTTAATAACCAGAGTCCGGGTTATCTTGTATTTACCTCCAACAGTAAATAAATTAGCACTAAAAATAAATAGTGTTCAATTTATTATTCTAAAATCAGTGCTACGAACGAGAAATAAATAATCTTATTTCCCGTTATCTGATCAGTGCTGAAACTAAAAGGCACAAAGAGGCGTAAATTACCCACCCCGGGAATTACGTCATACGCAAATTCTAATCTCACGGAATTTGTACATGGTCCTTCGAGAAGAAACTGAACAAGCCCGCGGAGACACAAAGCGGTCAACTGATCCAGTCCGTGGGAACCAAGTCTAGTAACCAAAACTCAGACGAAAATACTGCAACAAGCGGAATCAAATCCAACCGAACCTGAGCCATCTGGGGGACAAAGCGATCTACCAAGGATCCAACCCGCAGGAGTCTTTCAAAAAGAAAAAGCTTGAGCCGGTCGGTAAGAAAACTGTGCTGAAACTAAAAGGCACAAAAAGGCGTAAATTACCCACCCTGGGATTACGTCATACGCAGATTCCATCTCAAGGAAGTTGTACATGGTCCTTCGAGAAGAAACTGAACAAGCCCGTGGATGAGCAAAGCGGTCAACTGATCCAGTCCGTGGGAACCAAGTCTAGTAACCAAAACTCAGACGAAAATACTGCAACAAGCGGAATCAAATCCAACCGAACCTGAGCCATCTGGGGGACAAAGCGATCTACCAAGGATCCAACCCGCAGGAGTCTTTCAAAAAGAAAAAGCTTGAGCCGGTCGGTAAGAAAACTGTGCTGAAACTAAAAGGCACAAAAAGGCGTAAATTACCCACCCCGGGAATTACGTCATACGCAGATTCCACTCTCACGGAATTTGTACACTCCAACTACAAGTCGAGATGATCGCCTTGCTGAAAAATGGAGGATTAACGCTAAGAAAATGGTCTAGCAACGATAAAAAAAGTGTTGCAAACACTCCCTGGACATCTTCAAGATCAAACCACCATCGAAATCAATCAAACCATCCAAGAAGAATTTATGTATGCACGAGTCAGGACGGACGTCAAGACAGACAACACTACGAGAAAACAACACTTCGAGAAAATGCCCGTTAAAGTTGAATTATTTACAATTAATTAACTTCCCTTTTGTTTATCATGGCTATATCGTTTATGAATAGGGAAGTTAATTAATTGTAAATACTTCAACTTCAACGGGCATTTCCTCGAAGAAATGTTATACAAACCCAAAAAATTTTTATACCATTGTAAAGAGAAAAGAATTCTCTATCGAATAGTAGTATCATATTAATAGGTTGCCATTTAAAAAAATATCGCGTAAAGTGATAACTCAAAAACAATTGAATAATAACATTTTTCGTGTATATCAATATGTAGATAAAAATTTCATAAAAAACTTTTGTATTGAGCATTTTCTTATAAAATGAATATTAACGACAGCAAATCGGTGTCTCCATACTTTTAACTCTCTCTGTATATATATTAGCACTACGGGCCTTGTAGGCCCTTGGCTTGTTGTACGATTGATGCCCATTCTTTCCTATCCCTGGCTTTTGCTTCCCACTCTCGGATATTTAGGTAGGTCAGGTCTTCTTGCACCTCATTCCTCCATTGCGTTCTGGGCCTTCCACGTCTTCGTCTTCCACCCACCTCCACGGACCATATTTTTTTGGTTGTTCTCTCCTCGCTCATTCTTGTTAAATGGCCCAACCATCTAATTCTTTGTGCTTTCACAACTCCCACAATATCTGCATCATCATAAAGTTCCCTGATTTCTCTGTTCGTTCTCCTCTCCCATCCCCCCTCTACACTTTTTCCACCATAGATCTTTCTCAACATTTTCCTTTCCCACACGCTCAACCTTACTTGTTCCTGTTTCCTTAGAGTCCACACTTCACTCGCGTAGGTAACAGTTGGTCTTATAATTGATTTGTACACCCGCAGTTTCACTGATCTGGAAAACATATGCCCCGAAATTATACTTTTCATTGCATGTGCACTTTTTGTTCCTGCTGTTATTCTTGCTTCGATCTCTTCACTGCTACCCGGTTTCCTCGTCACTATTATTCCCAGATATGTAAACGTTTCCACTTCTGCGAAACTGTATTCCTTGTTGTTGTCTACTTTTATCTTTAGGGTACTGTTGTTATCGTAAGGCATGTCATTCCATACCATATATTTAGTTTTAGTTTCATTAACTTCAAGTCCCATGTTTTGTGCCGCTATTATTATTTTCTTTGCTGCATTCTTTAATTCTTCTTTTGTTCTCGCTAGTACTGTTAAGTCATCTGCAAAGGCGAGGCATTGATGTCGGTTACGATATAGGATTCCTCGGCCATTTATGCCACTTGATCTTACAATTTTTTCGAGAGCTACGTTGAACAACATCGCTGAGAGAGGGTCCCCCTGCCTTAATCCGTTCTTCACTTTAAATTTTCTTGTCACCTCTCCATTCACTCTTACCATGTTTGTTGTATCTTGCAGGGTCATTTTTATCAGCCTAATCAACTTACTAGGTATTCCAAGCTCGTTCAGTACCAGGTAGAGCTGGTCTCTTATGATGTTATCATACGCTTGTTTAAAATCGATATATAATATGTGTGTCTGGAGTTTATGCTGGTAACTTTTGTCTTGTATTTCTTTAAGTACAAATATTTGGTCCACTACCGATCTTCCCTTTCTGAACCCGCACTGATATTCTCCCAGTTCGTTCTCAACATATTTAGACATCTTGTTTTTGATACAAGTGGCTAGGATTTTATATGCAACATTCAACAGCGCGATTCCCCTATAGTTGTCGCAGGTTTGTTTGTCCCCCTTCTTGTATAACGGACATATTATTGCTTCATCCCATGCTTTAGGCATTTCCTCTTTGTTCCATATTTCCTGAATTAGCTCACATATCAGTTTCTGTAGTTTGGTACCTCCATATTTAATCATTTCAGCTTGTACTTCATCGGCACCCGGACTTCTATTGTTCTTTAGTTGTTTTATTATTTTTATTATTTCATCGTCCTCAGGAGCTTCCTCATTGTAATCATTATCTTGTATCACGGGCCTTTCCTCCGTCAACCTTTCCATATTTTGTTGGTTATTAAGCAGTTTTTCAAAATATTCTGCCCATCTTTCGGTCACTTCTTTCTGATCTCCTATCAAATTTCCTTCTTTATCTTTGCATAATATTGTCTTTGTTTGATACCCTTGTTTCATTTTTTTTGTTCCCTGATAAAAGTTTCTAATTTCTTTATTTCTATAATTTTCTTCTATCGCTTCTAACCATTTAATTTTCTGACTTCTTTTCTTTTCTCTACATGTTGCCTTACACTTCCTTCTTAATTCTTCGTATTTCAGCTTATTTTCAACAGTTTTCACTTGTAACATATTTTTCCTTGCTTTTTCCTTTTCTTTTACCACTTTTTCACATTCTTCATCGTACCATTCCTGTTTGTTCCTTTCTTTTCTCATTGGCTGTTTTTTCACTGCACTTTTTATGGTTTTCTCAATTGATGCGATTCTTTCTTCAAGGTCTTGGCTTTCTCCTTCTTGCATTAACAATTCTTCTATTGCCTTCTCATACTTATCTCTTACATCTTCATCTTGTAGATTTATTCTTGCTAGTCTCTGTTGTTTTCTTTTCGCTTTTGTGTTATTTGTTGGTACTATCTGTTTCAGCTTTACTCCTACAAAAAAGTGATCAGAGTCCAAGTCTGGCCCCCTATAGCTTCTCACATTTTTAATGCAACCTTCATTTTTTTCTTCGATTAGCACATGGTCAATTTGGTTTACTGTGTTGCCATCAGGTGACATCCATGTTCCTTTGTGTATTGTCTTATGTTGGTAGTACGTGCTTTTGATTTTCATCTTTTTGTCTATCGCGAAATCTATTAAGAGCTTACCATTTTCGTTGGACTCCGCGTGCATACTATACTTCCCAGTTGTCGGGTGGTATATCGGCTCCCTCCCTATCTTCGCATTACCGTCACCTAACACTATCTTTAAGTCATATTTTGGAATTCTATCATACACATTCTGTAGCATTTCATAAAACTGTTCTTTGACCTCTAACTGTTTGTCCTCAGATGGCGCGTGTATATTAATTAGGCTTATTTTTTGGTATATTCCATTCATCCTCAAGCAACACATTCTTTCAGAAATTGGCATAAAACTTCTTACAGCAGATATGAGCCTTTTACTCACCATAAATCCCGTGCCTAATCTTCTGTCTGCTCCACCACTTTTGAAAAAGGTGTAGCCATCTACATCATAAATTTCACTACCTTTTTGTTTAGTTTCTTGTAAGGCAATTATGTCCACTTTGCATTTTTTTAGTTCACTTGTTAGCTTTTTAATTGCCCCTTCTTCAAATGTACCCCGTACGTTCCATGTAGCTAGAAATATCTCCCTCTCTTTTTCCGTTCCATTGTCCTTTTTCGTTGCTATTTTCGTCTCCTTTTTGTTTCCGTCCTCGTGTAACTTCAGTTTTTTGAATGTATTATACCGTTTGTATTTTCGTTCCAGACATATTCCTCTCCATCTATGAGGATCTTTTTATAACCAATCTTTGTCTTTTTTCCCTCATTTTTCTTCTCGTTTGCCATTTTTCTTATTTCTCCCATAATTTGTCTTTCCCGCCAGGTCATATCGTTTTCTATATATATTCTTGAACCTTTCAGTTTGTTCTTGTTTTTCATAACTTCTTGTTTTCCTTCCCAATTACCAATCTCTGCTATTGTTATTAATGCGCCATATTTGTTGTTGATTGAGTATGCTTTGCTCTACCTTTATTTGATCCTTCAAAAACTGTTTCACTTCTTCTTTTCTGTTGGGATTATCGAATTTTGCTCCTTTGATCACTATATTATTCTTCTTTTTCTCTTTTTCCACCTTTTCCAGCCTTTCTTCTAGTTTACTAATCCTCCCACTTAGCTGCTTTTTCTCATTTAGCCATACTTCTTCTCTCCTTCTCATCTCTTCTCTAAAAATAATAAGTAAATAGTAAAATATTGTTTAGATTTTAATTGGGGTCGGCGGGTGGTCTAGTGGTTAAAGTCCAAGGCTTTGAAACTAGACTCTCAACGGCAGTAGGCTCGACTCCTCTGCCCGCCGGAAATTTTTCTGAATAAGTTAAATCCGACGTGTCCATAGATGGTGTGTATGTTGGGTTGCATGTCTGTCAGGAGTGGGGTGCATATTAGACCAGTGAAAGAGCGCAAGTCCGCTGAGCCTGGGTAAGGGGGTGGGATGGGAATCATGGAGTCGTGCTCACGCACGGCCTAATGATTCCTTAAAAAAAAAAATTTTGTTGATTGAGTGCCAATAGTTTTGTAAGTAGGCCAACTAAAGTGGGACCGGGCTCGTATAACTGTTTTCGTTATAAACTAGATATAGGAAAATACAAAATTTACACTTAACATACTGTTACTTAAAGGTGAAAAAAAAGAAACTGAAAAGAGAATTAAAAAGGTAACGCTGCAGCAGGGATTTCAACTTGAGATAGCCTGTGTCGTACCAGCGCTTGCCGACATTGTGATATTACGTTTAAAAAATTTTAAGAAACTGCAATTACAATTTAATAAATCCAAAAATATTTTATTTCACATGAATATACTTATTCAGGGCTATTAAATTATGGAGTAATTTTTGTCGAATGGATATTTTTTTGTAATCAAGCATTAAAATCAAAATTTTCAAAAATTTGTAGCGGCATTTTTTTGAAGATATAGCATTAGAAAAAAAACAATTGATTTCCCTTTAGATGCACTGTTATGTTTCCAAAATTTTTAAAAAATTGTTAGAAAAATTTATAACAATAAAACATTTCCAATTTCCGTTTCCAGCTCCGGTTAAAAACCTTGCCTGCAGCCAAAAAACTTGCACATACCAAATTTGATAAAAAAAAAGTCGATCGAGGGGATCCTGAGATATAGGGGAACGAACGTACTATACCAATCACCTACCCACCCACAGATATACATTTTTTGGGCCCACTTTTTTGGGTTTCTTGCACCGCACAACCTGTATGTATCCATTAAAATCTGAGATTTAAAAATTTTTACAATCGTAACTTTCTATACTTCTAGTAGAAGTGTGATAAACTAAAATAATATTTATTAAATGGAAATATGGCATTTTGCCAGAATCTGATTTTGTATAGAAAAACTATAACAGCAATACCAAGATAAGGAGTGCATACATGCTCGTAAACAGTAAGAGATAGAGATTCGGTTAAACGAGAAGAATTATTCAGCACCTCAAGCACTACTATGATCCACATTCAAATCAAAGAATTTTTGCTTAATTTTAAGTACAGACTGAAAAATCTAAAATTTTCAGTTTTCGTTTTTTGTGTGTAATTAGGTTATTATCAAAGATAGCGCAAAGCGGTTTTAACATTATTAAGACACTTTTTTTACACTGATTTAAAATCTTTAATTAAAATTTTTATAGGTCTTTACATTTACAAGATATTGACATTAACTTCGCTTTTTTAAATATGCGTCAAAGGTGGTCTTGTCATTATTGGATAGAGCTTTTTTTTTCTATTTTCTCTGATATATGGCTTAATAAGTTTATTTTCACAAATAACGGAGTTATAAGCCAGAAACCTTTTTTTATAGCAGGCTGTGAAAAACTGTTTTCTTGAGTAGGCTGAAAATTAACAAAAAGACAAGAAAACAAAAACAAGGCTGCATTTGTTTCCATTACGGTTTGATCAGTTTATCTTCCCCAATAATAAAGTTATAAGCGAGAAAATCTTTGCTCATGGTAGGCTGCAAAAATACAAAATAAAAATACCAATGTTTCAGGGAATAAAACTATTAAAAATGTATGTTTTTATAACAATCAAAAGACGTTTAATTTTTAAATATTTCTGCAAAGTAATAAAACACGAAAAGAAAGATAAATTTAAAATGACAATAAACTCATGTAAAGATGCAGATATTGCCAAAAGAAATTAAATAGTACTCATCTCTGATTATCATACAATCATACATTTTTAATAGTTTTATTCCCTGAAACATTGAAGTGTTTTTACTTTGTATTTTTACAGCCTACCATGAGCAAACACTGAAAATTAAGCAAAAATTGTAGGATTTAAATGTGGATCATAGTAGTACTTGCGATGCTGAATACTTCTTCTCATTTAACCGAAGTTCTATCTCTTACTGTGTACGAGATCCCCATGCATGCACTACTTATCTTGGACACTCTGTATATAAACGCTAACCGTTATAGAGTTAATCACAATTTATTGTTGAATGATTTGTAGGTCATGGAATGTTATTTAAAATTGTTTTAATTGTTAGTCGGCTATGGAAATAACCAAGAAACAAAGGAAATTTAAATAAAACAGTTAAACAACAATAAAAATACTAACAAATAACACACAAACTGATGTCCCTGTTAGCTTTTAAACCGATATTAAAGCCCTGCACGTGCCGGGCCGGCCCGTACGGGCCTAGGCCCATTACGCGCTCAAGCACGATTTGGCTCGCGGACCGTGCTTGAACTGGCCGGGCCTATGACTATGACAGTAAGTTCTTCTATTAATACAGAAGTTACAGAAAAATGTGTTTTTATGTGTTGTAAAGACATAAAACCGTTTGAAACAGTGACAAGAAAGGTTTTAAAAGTTTGTGGTTAGTATTTGATCAAAATTGGCGCGTTGTATGGCTACGTAAATGTTGAGCACGTGTTACCACATGCCACAACAATATCGAGGTATTTAAAGTTGGCTATAGCGTTGAGGCCTTTACCTTTTTAGATTTTTTCGTACGCCATTCGTTAAACTGGTTATATGCATTTTCGTACTGCAGTTTGATTTGGCGGGCAAAAGATTCAAAATCGTAGAATTTGCGGAATCTGTTATCTCTGGGGGTGTACCAGTAAATTCACCTTCGCTTTCACTATTCATCATTTTGCAAAACAAACCAACAAAATCAAAAGAAAGCACAAAATGGGAACTTGTGTCAAACAGAATTGTGAAACAATATGACCGTTTCCTTAGTTACCAAGGATTACTTTGTTTTAAAATCGGAATTTAAGTTTTTTTTAATGCTATAATAATTCAGTTGTAGAAAAACCAGTGTGTGCCACTTGTGCGCGAAATGCTCCTAGCGTTTTTGAGTGATCCTTTGACGTTAAATAAATTTTTACTTTTGTGCGCTAAACAGTCATTTTCCCATTAGATACACTTATAACTATTTTCAATCGCAACTTATAATTGATGTGCCATAGGAACCAAACAAAACCTCTGTTTTGTTAAGACTAAAGTGAAAAATGTCATATGTATTAAGATGCATAGTATAGAAAGCTATCAATGCATCTTGATCATATTATTACTTTCCTATACTACTACTCAAGTGAAAAGTTATGATTTCATGCAAATTTCGGATTTTAAGAGAGATGCACGTTTTTGGGTTCAAAAAACAACAGTTGTTTACAAATATGTCTCCGAATGCGAATATCTTTAAAACAAAAGCCGCTGCAAATTTTTAAAAATATTGGGTTTAATGCTTGATTACCCAAAAAGAAAACCGCCAATCAATAAAAATTATCATATCATTTAATAATCCTTAATAAGAATAACCATGCTATGTACAAATATTTTTGGATATATGCATGATAATTGAAAAAATGGTGTGTCTCAAAATTTTAAAAAATTTCTGACAGTTATTGATTATAGGTATTAAAATACTTAATTACTTCAACAATATTTATTTATTTTAATTTTACACGTCTTTCGGCATGTTTACATGCCATTGGCAAAGGTTATATTAGAAAGTAAACAGTTAGTGTTGTTATAGCAATAGAACTTGGTGACTTGATCTCGGTAATCGTCTGCAGATGACTCGATTTCTTATAACAAAATGTCCAATAGAGACGAATTTAAAACATCAATTTGCTCATTCATTAACGGTACAGTTTTTAAATGTTTGTGAATTTCAAAAGCTCCTAGTATATCTAATTTACATTTATAATCACAAAACTGTAAACATTTTATAGTGTTATTAGATGTCACTGAATGATTGTATTCTAGTAAGTGTTTAGCGTAATTGGATTTATGTGGGTGTTTGTATTTGTAACAACGTACGTATTCTTTATAACTAATATCAAATTCCTAATTGTCTGGCCTATATAAACCGAATTACAATGCGAACAATTTAATTTGTAATTTAATATTATTTTTAATTTCAATGCCAAAAAAGCCAATTGTTATAAACTGTAAACAGTTTTATAGACTATTTTAAGTTGTTTATTAGAATAAAAAATAATTTTAAACTATTAAAAAATCTAAGAGAAAATTCGATACTTTTTAATATCAACAACGCGTTTTCCGGTAGTGTTAAAAATGTATTTGTCGTTTTTTGCATATTTTTATTAACTTCAAATAAAGCATATTGGTTCGAAGTACGGCGGTCCAAGGTTCGCGAAATACCACATTATTAATGTAGCTCTACAGAGACATCTATGAGTGCAAGGTCGAGTGACCTAGGTGCCCAGCGGCTAGCGCACGGGTACTCCTCACCCAGTTCATTTATCTGGAAATTGTCGGTTTAAGAGCTCTCCCACGTTTTGTGCATGGTGGGCCGGTGCACCTTCATGCTGCATCTACAATCTACATATTGGCACGAATATGTAGTGGAATGTCTTCCAGTAATTAAAAAAATCGATTGTTAAGAAATTTCGATACATTTGTTCGTTCAAATTGCCAAAGAATGAAAAAAACAACTCACAACGTATGGTTCTAACGTAGCACACCACATATAAAAAGGACCATCTCTATGTTGAAAGTTAACCATTTGTGTAAAATTCTGATTGTATAACATACACTTTGTATGTAACCAACTTCGTCTTTCTCTTGTAATACTTCTCCTATCGGAGGTTGGGTATCATCATAACTATGTTTATCTTGTTAACAGCTGCTCAAAATAGCTCGGTGTGGCTACATCTGAACCAGTTACAAAGATTTATCAATCAGGACAGTCTGCGTATGCCAACTTCCCTCTATTTTTCCCTGCATGATGAGTGTAAGGAGTGCATATTCGGAGCCTCTCATTACATCGCCCAAATACTCCAGCTTCGTTATCATAACGATGTATAAGATTTCGCATTTATTGCCCATTCTTTCGAGCACTTTTTTGTTGGCGATCCTGTCAGTCCATGGTATGCGCCACATGCGTCGATAACACCACATTTCAAATGCTTCTATCTTTTTCAAATGCTGTTGCTTTAGAGTCCAGGTTTCGACTCTATATAATAGAGTATAAAACACGTAGCAGCAAAGTATTCTCAACGGGAGATCTAGATTGATGTCTCTGTTGCAAAGACACTTTCTCATTTTCATAAATGTTGATCTTGCCATTTCTACCCTCTAATTGTCCAGTCACCTGTTTGCTCCAGCCTGATTCCAAGATATTTGTAGTACATTTCTCTTTTAGTGGGCTATTAGCCACAGTTAAATGCATTTGAGGATTAGGGGACTCGGTGACTACTATACACTTAGTTTGTTTGAGATTTATTTTCAAGCCATAGTCATTGCAATGGTAGCTTAACCTTTTTTGCATGTGTTGTTGTTCAGTTTCATTGCTTGCTAATATTACTGTACTGTCCGCATATAGTTAAATTAAACGAGTATTCGTTTAATAAAATAAAAATGCTTTATTATTTAAAAACTTAAATTGTACAATTATGAGCAATCGCTAATGTAAAGTCAAGACGAAACTGAATTGTTGTTCGTCCAGCGTTACTATATAATACATTGTTATCTTAATTGGTAAATACAAATAAACGCAAAGTTTCAATGTAGCTTCAAAGTTTGAATGATTAAGTCTTCTGTGGAAAAATGGTGTTATCTGCTATACTTGTGTAGTTAAGGATCCAAAGACTGTAACAACAGCATGTTATTGTATGATAAGGTGATTACAGAAGTCGTGTTAGCTGGTTGACGTAACTCGTCCCTCCTTTAAGACGGAACGTCCTCGTTCTAGGAACTATGATGAAATGGGAATTCCTCCATTGGTAATTCGCTACTTCTTGATTTGTTTTTGAAGGCCACCTGTATTTTGTGCCTCAGAACATACAGTATAACGAGTGAAATACAGAAAATAGTTACAATAAAAATGGTTATAGAGAAATGTACAAAGTGAAACATTGGATGTACAATAATTGGTTCTTGTAGTGATTCTACTTCTTCCTTTAAATCAGAGAAATCTCCTAAATGTTTTTGCTGTAAATTTATGGTTACATTGGCTTTATAATCATAAATTTTAACTGAATTTTAAAAAGTGAAATTTACAAAGGTATCTTCAAATATTTGATCATCGATTATGATCTTACAATTAATTACAGATCCTATTAAAACGTTATCTTTAACACTAGTTGAATAAATTTTATCTTGACATTCTTCAGTTACTGTTAAATAAAATTTTGAAGAAACTAACAATTGACCGTTGCTTAGTTGAGTTAATAATTTATAATCATTACTAACTACAGCGTGTACACAATTATTAAGGTCTGAAAATAGAGAACACTTATTTATTCGTGGTGCACTAACACAAATGGTTTGATTAACAATGCTTCTGCATTGTTAGTCGGTTCATAATTCACCTTTGGCACTCTGAAGATGATATTTAGATGGTGGTATTATCACTTTGTTATTGGAACTAGGAATTGGATAAATTCTAGTGTGTTGATGTAAGGATTGCTCCAGGATAGGGAAATACAATATACAAGTTATTATTTCCTTTACTGAGACAATTTGAAATTAGGAAAATTCTAGTATAGTGAACATGTGATTGTAACTTAATTCGGGCAATTCTGAACTTTTATAAATAGTTTTTAAATGGTTAACAATTTCAATTATTTCGAAATTATTAATGATTTCCAAATTAATTACTTCAACAGATGCTAATGAGATTGTTCTTTCAATACTTCGAAGGATGTTAAGTAACTTCGAACTCATGTAGCTATTATATTGTATTACCAACTGCATGTCAGTTATCTTGCTTAAATTGTTTAATGTTTGTAAAGTTGAATTTAAATTATTTTGGATGCTAGTAAAATCCTTAGAATAACGTTCTGTGATATGATTTGCAAAGGAGGTAAATTTATTAATTTGTTTAGCAACGATATCTTGAGTTTTGAAAAGAGATTCTAAATTTTTGTTGATTTCTATTAAATCGTTGTTATCTGGATTACCTGAAATGTATTTAATTGCCGTGCCTAAACCATCTATCAGTGCTCGTTTCTTTTTATAATTAAACTTTGAAAATTGATCTTCTATCAAATGACAATTTTCCTTAATAATATCAATTAAACCATGGGTTACTAAATTTTGAGCCTTGGTTTCTAAAACAACAATATTTTCTAGTAGCTTATAATATCCTATCTTTAAATCTGTTATGTTAAAATAAAAATACAACTTATGATAATGATTTAGTAATCTAGCGGTTCCTAAGTTTTCCAGGAAGTAACCGTTTGTTTGTAGAATTTGTTCTAAAAATTTTGTTAAGTTTTCTAGTTCACTCCCTCTCCGTATGGTTACTTCGTAGGTCTGTTTATAAAAAGGTTTTTTGCAATTGATTTTATACTCGTCTCCTAATTTAAAAATTATTCGATTATTAAAAAGGTTTACTACTTTATCGGAAATTGGTATGGTGAAAACAGAGTTTGAAATTGAGGTATGTTGCATGTTATCATCTGAAAGTTTGTCAATATTTTTATCAGGGTTGTTAAAAATTTCATGAACGTCTTCTAATAAAACGTCATCATTTACGTTGGGTAAAATAGAAATAAGGTCTAAATCGTCATTATTATTAAATTTCTCTTGGGTGTTTATTTCAATACGCGAAAATGCGTCGGCTACTACATTATCCTTTCCTTTTTTATATTGTACTTTATAGTCATACTCTTCTAAACGTAATCTCCATTTGACTAGTCTAGAATTCCTATCTTTTAGAGAGAAAAGCCACACTAAGGGTTTATGATAAGTTTCAATTAAGAATGGTCGTCCCAAAATGTAAGGTCTAAAATGTTTTACAGCTTCTACAATGCTGAGCAATTCGCGCTCAATGGTGGAGTAATTCCATTCCGCGGAATTCAAGGTGCGAGAGTAAAAGGCTATAGGGATAGAGTTTTGAGATATTACACTGCCTACAGCTATATTTGAGGCATCGGTAGTAATAACAAATGATTTTTGAAAATCTGGGTAAGCAAGAATGGGGGCAGTTCTTTACATTTTTGGAAGGCTGTTAGGTAATCGGGGTCTGTAATATCAATTTTTGTTCCTTTTTAAGGCATTTAGTAAAGGGATAAACTATTTTGGCAAAATTTGAAATAAAACGTCTATAATATCCAATTAAACCTAGAAAAGCTCTAATTTCCTTAATGCTTTTGGGTAAGGGGTATTCTTGTACAGCTTTTATTTTCAAAGGGTTAGGTTTGATACCTTCTGAAGTTATAATGTGTCCTAAAAAAGCTACTTCCTTTCTTAAAAATTCTGACTTATCTAACTGTATTTTGAGACTATATTTCCTAAGTTCTTGAAAAATTAATTTGAGATGATTTAAATGTTCTTGCAACGATTTTGAAAAGATGACTACATCATCCATATAAACAAAACAACTTTCTTAAAATATTGTCCATAACACGTTGAAAACTACTTGGGGCATTTTTTAAGCCAAAAGGCATGCGCACGTATTCATAATGACCGTTATTAACTGAGAAGGCGGTTTTTTCGATTGAATTCTGGTTCATCTCTATTTGATGAAATCCCTGCGCTAAGTCGAGGGTTGAGAAGTAAGTGCATCTACCTAAATTGTCTAAAATTTCATCTATCCTTGGCAACGGGTATTTATCCTCGATAGTTTTTTCATTAAGTTTGCTATAATCTATGACTAATCGCCATTTCTTTTTGCCACTAGCGTCTAATTTTTTGGGACTATCCAAACAGGTGAGCTGTAAGGTGAGATACTAGGTTGAATGATTTTGTTATATAAGAGTTTTTGAATCTGAATTTGAATTTCATTTTTTAAGTGAAATGGGTACCTATATGATTTTGAAAAAACGGGTTCTTCGTCTGTAGTTCTAATTGAGTGCTTTATTGCGTTGGTGAATGATAAATCGCATTTGTCGTTATAAAAGATATCATGATAATTTCTGCAGAGGGCAATAATTTCTGCTTGTTCTTCTGAGTTTAAATGATCTATTCTAATTGCTTTTGAGATATCAAATTTTTCTTTGTTGGTTCTTGGATTAAAACTTAATTCAAAATTAGTCAAGGGTTCTACGTCGACCTGATGGTGAAAATTAATATCTATTTCTTTACTTAAATTTTGAACTGGAACTATACAATATCCATTTCATGCGTAAGTTATTGATTCGGGAATTATAACATTATTATTGAGTTCTAATTGGGGAACAACAATTTGTCCATCATTTATATTAACGGGGATTTTGACGTAATCTTTTGCTTTCTGTTTTTGTGGTTTAAAATTAAAGGGGTTTGATTCAAAATAAAAAGGAATTTTTATATTGTCGATTTCTAAATTCTGCTGATTGTAATCAATTTTTGCACCTAGCTTTCTAAGATCTTCGCTACCTAATAGGGCGTCAAACCTATCATGCCATTGTACTACATGAAAATTAATATTGTTATTTATGCCGTGATCTTTAAGTAACGCTTACGAAATATTTGAATCATCGGTTATAATTTGACTTAAGCTTCTAATAGTGAATGGTTTTTTAAAAGAATAATTTTTGAAATAAATTTTTGCAACTTGCGGGTTTATCTTCTTCTTCTTCCGGTGCATCTCCTATTGGAGGTTCGCTATCATTAAGGCTATCCGGACCTTGGACACAGCTGCTCTGAAAAGTGCGGTGGTGCTTGTATCGTACCACTCTCGTAGGTTTTTCATCCAGGACGTTTTTCTCCTTCCCACCGATCTTTTTCCTTCTATCTTCCCTTGCATTATTAACTGCAAAAGGCGGTAACGTTGATGTCTCATTACATGTCCAAGGTATTCTAATTTTTTCTTCTTGATATTTGTTAGAATTTCTGCTTCTTTATTTACTCTTCTAAGAACTTCATCATTTGTAACTCTTTCTACCCAGGAAATTTTAAGTATTCTACGGTATACCCATAATTCAAAAGCCTGTAACTTTTTACACATATGTTTCGTTAGAGTCCAACTCTCCATTCCATATAGTAATACGGGAAAGACGTAACATTTGGTCATTCTAATTCTCAATTTCAAATCTAAATTCTTATTGCTCAATAATCTTTTCATTTGAATAAAAGCACCTCTTGCTTGCTCTATGCGCGATCTTATTGCTTGCATGTCATTCCACTGATTGTTCAGCATGCATCCTAAATATTTATACGTCGTTACCGTCTCTAGCGGTTTATTTCCCACAGTTACTCGTACATTTGGGTTTATGCGTGTTTTTGAGACGACCATAGTTTTTGTTTTGGAAGTGTTAATTGTGAGTTCATACTCTTCGCTAGTTTCAATGACTCTATTTATAAGTGCTTGCAGGTCTTGTTCACTATCCGCAATTAGGACTGTGTCGTCGGCGTAACGTATATTATTTATCTTTTCTCCTCCTACAGCAATTCCTTCTTCCGCTTCATAGAGGGCTTCCTTAAATATTGCTTCCGAATAGATGTTGAATAATAATGGCGACAGAATGCACCCCTGTCGCACACCTCGTTTGATCTGTATATAATCTGTTTCTTGCTCTTCGAATCTTACTACCGCTTTTTGGTTCCAATAAAGATTAGTGATAATACGAATATCTTTATCGTCTAGGTCTGTCTGTTTTAGGATTTCCAGTAGTTTTGCATGTTTTACCCTATCAAACGCTTTGTTATAATCCAGAAAGCATAGGAACACATCCCTGTTCATGTCTTTACATCTTTGTACGAAAATTTGGATGCCAAAAAGCACCTCCCTTGTACCTAAATTATTTCTGAAGCCAAATTGATTTTCGCTAAGCGTTTCTTCACATTTGCGATATATTCTTGCATGTATCACTCTAAGGAATATTTTTAGTATGTGATTCATTAGGCTTATAGTTCTGTACTCACTACATGTTTTTGCATTTCTCTTTTTAGGTATTGCCACAAAGGTAGACATGAGCCATTCTTCTGGGATAATACCTGAGTCATATATTGTATTAAATAGATCGCATAGTACGTCAGTACCGTTGTCATCTAATAATTTAATAATTTCCGATGGTATATTATCTGGACCTGTGGCTTTACCGGACTTCGCTAGGTTTACAGCTTTCAATATTTCGTCCTTTTGGATTTTGGGGCCTGATTCAGTTCTATCAGTAGTTGGTATGTTTGGTCGATCATCTTCGAATAAGTTTTCGATATATTTTTTCCACATATTTAGCTTTTGATTTGTATCCATTATTACCTTATTTGTTTCATCTACTAAGTTGTTAACTGTTTTCTTTTTATACATTCCCAAGGTTTCTTTTATTTTCTTATGTAGATTAAAGTTGTCGTGTTTCTTTTGTAATTCTTCCACTTCCGTACATTTTGTAGTTAACCAGTTTTCTTTGGCTTTCTTTATTTCTTGTTTTATCTTATTGTGTATCTGCTTGTACTTTACCCCATTTCGTCCCTTCCACTTTCTGCGTACGTCCATTAGTTGTAAAATTTCGTCCGTCATCCATTTCTGTTTTTTAATCTGTTTTTGGACTTGTATATTTTCTTGGCATACCTGGTTAATATTTTCTTTCATCGACGTCCATTTTTTGTTTACACTTCCATTTTCTATTTTTATTCTTTCTTCTAATTGTTGTTTTACTTTGTGTTTAACTTCTTCATTTTGTAGCTTTGTGGTGTCCCACTTAGCTATTTTTCTGGACTTTTTGATATTTTTTACTTTTATTTTAAATTCTCCTATCAGTGGATTATGGTCGGAGTTTACATCTGCTCCAGGATACGTTTTTACTGATGTTATAGTATTTCTAAATCTTTTATTTATTAGTACATAGTCAATTTGATTTCTGACTATCTTTTCCTTACTGTCCTGCGGAGATCTCCAGGTATATAATCTTCGTGGTGGTAACTCAAAGAATGTGTTCTGTATTACAAATTTCTCTTCTTGACAAAATTCCAGCAGTCTGTCACCACGCTCGTTTCTTATTCCCAAGCCAAAATCCCCTACAAGGTCCTCATATCGGCCTTTACCAATCTTCGAATTGAAATCTCCTAGTATAATATTTACTTCATGCTTTTTTGTTAATTTCAACGCCTGTGTAAGTTGGTGATAAAATTGACTTATGTCTTCGTCATCTTGTTCTTTATTTACATTTGTTGCTGGAGCATATACTTGAATTAAGTTCGTTTTAACTGGTGTTGTGTTTATTTGTAGAATCAGTATTCTATCCGAAATGGGCACAAAGTTGCTAACAGATTTATGTATTGTTTTAGAAATTATAATTCCGACTCCGTTAATGTGTTCGTTATTGTTACTTCCCGAGTAGTAGACTACGTGGTTGTCATGTATACAGGTACCGGAGTCTGGCCATCGCATTTCGCTTACACCCATTATATCGATTTTCAATCTATTCATTTCCTGGATTGTATTATCCAATTTTCCTGCTATATACATACTTCGCACGTTCCAAGTACCTAATCTATATCTATTTTTCCTCCCGGTGATTCTTAGCACCCTCCTGCCATCGAAGGCATGCCGGGGACTGAGGGCCGTATTTACTTTGTCTCTAGCCATAATGATTATTCTTGGGATACATTTTTTTATAAAACAGTGGTTTCCCCTTGCCATCTGCTTTACGCTGTGTTTTGCCGTTAAAATGGATACCATTTTCGCCTCCACTATTTCAGCTAGAACTGTTCCATCCCACTTGGATTCCACTTCTAGTTGATACTGAAAATGCAGCTGCCCATCTTCAGGTGTATTGGAGCCATCAAGTTCATAATTTGAAAGTTGCCTCCCATGCTAGTTTTGGTCCGCCCCGGGTATTTGATTTCCTCGGTACCTGCTATATCTAGCAGGCATTCCCCTATCCGCCACCTGGGGAGGCGCCCGGTAGGGGATCTAGCAACCCCCTCGGGAATTTAAACCACCAAACGGTAACAAGGGTTTACTAAGAATTGCATTTAAGTCAAAATTGGTTCTATTGAGGCCGGTATCTGAAAATTTTCATTTTGACCTTCATAATGATTTTCTACTTGACTTTCTACTTGATTTTCGCAAAGATCTGGGTCGTATGAATCTTCTAACGGTTGATTGTACGTATCATAATTATGGTCGTAAAAGTCGGTGTTCTGTTCATAATTTTCTGATTGTTCTAGATTATGTAATTCCTTAGAAATTAAGTTTCCAGGATTGGTTTGTCGAAAATAATTTTGATTTTGATTTTTGTTAAATTGGTTTGTGTTGCGCGTACTTATTGACATGGGTGTAGGTTTATATTCCGTTTTTTTTTTCCAAAAACTTGGGAATTAGTTAGGAATTTGTGTTGAATCGGTCTCGACTCAATGTGGATAGGTCCACGAGGAAATTGATTTGAGTTACCAGCAAAATGTGAGTTTTGAACAGGTTGTTGGTACTTAAAAGGGGATGTATAAACGGGTCGTTGATAATTAGAAAAAGGCGTAAAATGTTGAGGTGTAGCAGGCCTAGTCATATTCCTAATTGGTTGGTTTACACATTTTGGATTTTTATTAAAATTCTTTTGTCCAATAAAGTTCAAAAAGCTAATTTGCTGTTGATGGTTATCGCAGTTTCTTAAATGAGTTAATGCGTCTTCTAAAGACGTCGCGGTTTTAGATGAGATAAATGAACGATATGGTTCTAATAACACGGCACAAAATGTGTTTTGAGCTCTTGTATTAAACAGATTAGTTTTAAATGTTTTAATATTACCATCTACTTCCCTAAGATTAATATGTTCTAGAATTTGTTGTAATTTTGACTTGATCCTTTCGTAATATTGTTCGTAACTTTCATTTGAGAATTGATAGCAAGTAATTAAGTTATTTTCTAAAATGGTTTCATTTCTTTGATCTCCAAAGCGGTTTAACAAGGTTTCATTAACGTTACTCCAAGTTGTGCAGTTTGAAATTATAATTGTATAGCGGGCAGCACCGGTTAATTTAGTACAACATAGTTCAAATATTAATTTATTTATAGAGCAATTTTCTTGACCAGCAGTTGTGTTTTTATAAGTGTTTATAAATTTTTCACACTGTTGGATGTAGTAAGAAGGGTTTGTATTACCTCCTTCGTAAGTGGGAACAATTTCTTTAGCAAGGTTTATTTCAGTGAAATTGACTGCCATTATGTCTATATTATAATTAATTCTGATTCACTAATAAAAAAAAGGAATTTTTATATTGTCGATTTCTAAATTCTGCTGATTGTAATCAATTTTTGCACCTAGCTTTCTAAGATCTTCGCTACCTAATAGGGCGTCAAACCTATCATGCCATTGTACTACATGAAAATTAATATTGTTATTTATGCCGTGATCTTTAAGTAACGCTTACGAAATATTTGAATCATCGGTTATAATTTGACTTAAGCTTCTAATAGTGAATGGTTTTTTAAAAGAATAATTTTTGAAATAAATTTTTGCAACTTGCGGGTTTATCTTCTTCTTCTTCCGGTGCATCTCCTATTGGAGGTTCGCTATCATTAAGGCTATCCGGACCTTGGACACAGCTGCTCTGAAAAGTGCGGTGGTGCTTGTATCGTACCACTCTCGTAGGTTTTTCATCCAGGACGTTTTTCTCCTTCCCACCGATCTTTTTCCTTCTATCTTCCCTTGCATTATTAACTGCAAAAGGCGGTAACGTTGATGTCTCATTACATGTCCAAGGTATTCTAATTTTTTCTTCTTGATATTTGTTAGAATTTCTGCTTCTTTATTTACTCTTCTAAGAACTTCATCATTTGTAACTCTTTCTACCCAGGAAATTTTAAGTATTCTACGGTATACCCATAATTCAAAAGCCTGTAACTTTTTACACATATGTTTCGTTAGAGTCCAACTCTCCATTCCATATAGTAATACGGGAAAGACGTAACATTTGGTCATTCTAATTCTCAATTTCAAATCTAAATTCTTATTGCTCAATAATCTTTTCATTTGAATAAAAGCACCTCTTGCTTGCTCTATGCGCGATCTTATTGCTTGCATGTCATTCCACTGATTGTTCAGCATGCATCCTAAATATTTATACGTCGTTACCGTCTCTAGCGGTTTATTTCCCACAGTTACTCGTACATTTGGGTTTATGCGTGTTTTTGAGACGACCATAGTTTTTGTTTTGGAAGTGTTAATTGTGAGTTCATACTCTTCGCTAGTTTCAATGACTCTATTTATAAGTGCTTGCAGGTCTTGTTCACTATCCGCAATTAGGACTGTGTCGTCGGCGTAACGTATATTATTTATCTTTTCTCCTCCTACAGCAATTCCTTCTTCCGCTTCATAGAGGGCTTCCTTAAATATTGCTTCCGAATAGATGTTGAATAATAATGGCGACAGAATGCACCCCTGTCGCACACCTCGTTTGATCTGTATATAATCTGTTTCTTGCTCTTCGAATCTTACTACCGCTTTTTGGTTCCAATAAAGATTAGTGATAATACGAATATCTTTATCGTCTAGGTCTGTCTGTTTTAGGATTTCCAGTAGTTTTGCATGTTTTACCCTATCAAACGCTTTGTTATAATCCAGAAAGCATAGGAACACATCCCTGTTCATGTCTTTACATCTTTGTACGAAAATTTGGATGCCAAAAAGCACCTCCCTTGTACCTAAATTATTTCTGAAGCCAAATTGATTTTCGCTAAGCGTTTCTTCACATTTGCGATATATTCTTGCATGTATCACTCTAAGGAATATTTTTAGTATGTGATTCATTAGGCTTATAGTTCTGTACTCACTACATGTTTTTGCATTTCTCTTTTTAGGTATTGCCACAAAGGTAGACATGAGCCATTCTTCTGGGATAATACCTGAGTCATATATTGTATTAAATAGATCGCATAGTACGTCAGTACCGTTGTCATCTAATAATTTAATAATTTCCGATGGTATATTATCTGGACCTGTGGCTTTACCGGACTTCGCTAGGTTTACAGCTTTCAATATTTCGTCCTTTTGGATTTTGGGGCCTGATTCAGTTCTATCAGTAGTTGGTATGTTTGGTCGATCATCTTCGAATAAGTTTTCGATATATTTTTTCCACATATTTAGCTTTTGATTTGTATCCATTATTACCTTATTTGTTTCATCTACTAAGTTGTTAACTGTTTTCTTTTTATACATTCCCAAGGTTTCTTTTATTTTCTTATGTAGATTAAAGTTGTCGTGTTTCTTTTGTAATTCTTCCACTTCCGTACATTTTGTAGTTAACCAGTTTTCTTTGGCTTTCTTTATTTCTTGTTTTATCTTATTGTGTATCTGCTTGTACTTTACCCCATTTCGTCCCTTCCACTTTCTGCGTACGTCCATTAGTTGTAAAATTTCGTCCGTCATCCATTTCTGTTTTTTAATCTGTTTTTGGACTTGTATATTTTCTTGGCATACCTGGTTAATATTTTCTTTCATCGACGTCCATTTTTTGTTTACACTTCCATTTTCTATTTTTATTCTTTCTTCTAATTGTTGTTTTACTTTGTGTTTAACTTCTTCATTTTGTAGCTTTGTGGTGTCCCACTTAGCTATTTTTCTGGACTTTTTGATATTTTTTACTTTTATTTTAAATTCTCCTATCAGTGGATTATGGTCGGAGTTTACATCTGCTCCAGGATACGTTTTTACTGATGTTATAGTATTTCTAAATCTTTTATTTATTAGTACATAGTCAATTTGATTTCTGACTATCTTTTCCTTACTGTCCTGCGGAGATCTCCAGGTATATAATCTTCGTGGTGGTAACTCAAAGAATGTGTTCTGTATTACAAATTTCTCTTCTTGACAAAATTCCAGCAGTCTGTCACCACGCTCGTTTCTTATTCCCAAGCCAAAATCCCCTACAAGGTCCTCATATCGGCCTTTACCAATCTTCGAATTGAAATCTCCTAGTATAATATTTACTTCATGCTTTTTTGTTAATTTCAACGCCTGTGTAAGTTGGTGATAAAATTGACTTATGTCTTCGTCATCTTGTTCTTTATTTACATTTGTTGCTGGAGCATATACTTGAATTAAGTTCGTTTTAACTGGTGTTTTGTTTATTTGTAGAATCAGTATTCTATCCGAAATGGGCACAAAGTTGCTAACAGATTTATGTATTGTTTTAGAAATTATAATTCCGACTCCGTTAATGTGTTCGTTATTGTTACTTCCCGAGTAGTAGACTACGTGGTTGTCATGTATACAGGTACCGGAGTCTGGCCATCGCATTTCGCTTACACCCATTATATCGATTTTCAATCTATTCATTTCCTGGATTGTATTATCCAATTTTCCTGCTATATACATACTTCGCACGTTCCAAGTACCTAATCTATATCTATTTTTCCTCCCGGTGATTCTTAGCACCCTCCTGCCATCGAAGGCATGCCGGGGACTGAGGGCCGTATTTACTTTGTCTCTAGCCATAATGATTATTCTTGGGATACATTTTTTTATAAAACAGTGGTTTCCCCTTGCCATCTGCTTTACGCTGTGTTTTGCCGTTAAAATGGATACCATTTTCGCCTCCACTATTTCAGCTAGAACTGTTCCATCCCACTTGGATTCCACTTCTAGTTGATACTGAAAATGCAGCTGCCCATCTTCAGGTGTATTGGAGCCATCAAGTTCATAATTTGAAAGTTGCCTCCCATGCTAGTTTTGGTCCGCCCCGGGTATTTGATTTCCTCGGTACCTGCTATATCTAGCAGGCATTCCCCTATCCGCCACCTGGGGAGGCGCCCGGTAGGGGATCTAGCAACCCCCTCGGGAATTTAAACCACCAAACGGTAACAAGGGTTTACTAAGAATTGCATTTAAGTCAAAATTGGTTCTATTGAGGCCGGTATCTGAAAATTTTCATTTTGACCTTCATAATGATTTTCTACTTGACTTTCTACTTGATTTTCGCAAAGATCTGGGTCGTATGAATCTTCTAACGGTTGATTGTACGTATCATAATTATGGTCGTAAAAGTCGGTGTTCTGTTCATAATTTTCTGATTGTTCTAGATTATGTAATTCCTTAGAAATTAAGTTTCCAGGATTGGTTTGTCGAAAATAATTTTGATTTTGATTTTTGTTAAATTGGTTTGTGTTGCGCGTACTTATTGACATGGGTGTAGGTTTATATTCCGTTTTTTTTTTTTCCAAAAACTTGGGAATTAGTTGGGAATTTTTGTTGAATCGGTCTCGACTCAATGTGGATAGGTCCACGAGGAAATTGATTTGAGTTACCAGCAAAATGTGAGTTTTGAACAGGTTGTTGGTACTTAAAAGGGGATGTATAAACGGGTCGTTGATAATTAGAAAAAGGCGTAAAATGTTGAGGTGTAGCAGGCCTAGTCATATTCCTAATTGGTTGGTTTACACATTTTGGATTTTTATTAAAATTCTTTTGTCCAATAAAGTTCAAAAAGCTAATTTGCTGTTGATGGTTATCGCAGTTTCTTAAATGAGTTAATGCGTCTTCTAAAGACGTCGCGGTTTTAGATGAGATAAATGAACGATATGGTTCTAATAACACGGCACAAAATGTGTTTTGAGCTCTTGTATTAAACAGATTAGTTTTAAATGTTTTAATATTACCATCTACTTCCCTAAGATTAATATGTTCTAGAATTTGTTGTAATTTTGACTTGATCCTTTCGTAATATTGTTCGTAACTTTCATTTGAGAATTGATAGCAAGTAATTAAGTTATTTTCTAAAATGGTTTCATTTCTTTGATCTCCAAAGCGGTTTAACAAGGTTTCATTAACGTTACTCCAAGTTGTGCAGTTTGAAATTATAATTGTATAGCGGGCAGCACCGGTTAATTTAGTACAACATAGTTCAAATATTAATTTATTTATAGAGCAATTTTCTTGACCAGCAGTTGTGTTTTTATAAGTGTTTATAAATTTTTCACACTGTTGGATGTAGTAAGAAGGGTTTGTATTACCTCCTTCGTAAGTGGGAACAATTTCTTTAGCAAGGTTTATTTCAGTGAAATTGACTGCCATTATGTCTATATTATAATTAATTCTGATTCACTAATAGAATTATCACTTTGAATTCGCCTAATAGGGGATCTATCTCTAATATTATGCATGCAGGTTTTTCGAATATAACTTGTATATTGAATGGAAAAATAGGAAAAATATAAAACTTACAGGACTAGGGGTGCCAATAACATCACGAGTATGCCTAGCGGTGTGCCTGGTGGAAATTCTTCGGTTGTGAAGTTTCTCGTCTGGCGGGGTGTCCAGTTGAATTTTCCTTTTTCTGTGCTGACAGGCTTTGGTGTAGTTTTCCAGCCGTTTTTCCTGTAGTTGAGGTCCGTTGTCTATCAAAGTCCCTCGGTAGGTAGGCCTAGTGGAGCTTGCACCAAATCTTGTTTTTTTCAGTCGAAAGGGTAGGTTTCGGATTGAATAACAAAGAATTAAAATTCAAGACAAAATCGGTCAGGCTACCAAATAGCAATAATTTAGTGAAAACCACCTCAAATGTCTTTATTCAATCCTGTTCGCAGCGCCAGTTAAATTAAACGAGTATTCGTTTAATAAAATAAAAATGCTTTATTATTTAAAAACTTAAAACGTACAATTATGAGCAATCGCTAACGTAAAGTCAAGACGAAACTGAATTGTTGTTCCTCCAGCGTTACTATATAATACATTGTTATCTTAATTGGTAAATACAAATAAACGCAAAGTTTCAATGCAGCTTCAAAGTTTGAATGATTAAGTCTTCTGTGGAAAAATGGTGTTATCTGCTATACTTGTGTAGTTAAGGATCCAAAGACTGTAACAACAGCATGTTATTGTATGATAAGGTGATTACAGAAGTCGTGTTGGCTGGCTGACGTAACTATATCTAATGTCGTTGATATTCTTTCCGTTTATGATTATTCCTGTTGACTCCTCAAGCAGAGCTTCCCCGAAAACAGCTTCACCATAGCAGTTGGACAAGAGGGGAACTAGAACGCAACCCCTATCTCACACTACGATGTATCACTATATTTTCTTCAGTTAGCTCATTTTCAACTTTAATGTTCACATTTTGTCTCTAGTTTAAGTTGCTAATTATTCTGACGTCCTTGGAGTCGATGTTCTTATTAATTAAAAGTCGTTGTAACCTATCATGTTTAACTTTATCGAAAGCCATTTCGAAGTCAATAAAACCGTCAAACACATCTTGGTTCAATTGTCCTATAGTTTGAACATTCTTTAGCATTCAATTTCTTAGGAATTACTTCTTAATTCTTTACCTAACCAACTTCAAAGTGGTGTAAATCTTATAATTTGTAATTTAATACAAATCTAAAATAACTGTTAAATAGACTATTTAATTGTGAGTTAAGCCCAGAAAATTTCATATTTCTACATATATTGCGTCATTAATAAAATAAAAATTGGTTGCAGTTAAAACACCTAAGAAATGCTAAGTAACGATGTTACAGTACAATTTTGAAAACCCAGTATATAATTCAAATAAGATTTATCTCGACAACAAATTATCATGTACTCCTGGATATTTAGTTTCACCTGAAACAGGCAAAATTAGAAAATTTTTTTTTTTCATTGAGTTTTTCAGCCATTTTTATATGTAACAACTTTTTGCCCACTGTGTTACTTCCATTGTCTTAGCTATAAAAATAATTTAAAAAATGTCTAATAGATGGCGCGGAAGGTATAAAGTATATGTTAGTTAGAAGCCAATTTTGGGGATAAAGGATAGTAATTAACCAGTAAACACTTTAAACAAGACTATTTACTTCCACATTTATTCCATAAAATTTACACAACATGACCTGCCAAAAGCTGTATACAAAATAATAATAATTGCCTGACTCCTGATCGCTTGTATTACAGCTCCTTTAATCAGCATGATGATCTCATAGTTTTCAATTTTCCTAACAGGGCCATATTGACGTACGTTGCGTCCTCGAAACGTTTCCTGGTTAGGTATGTGGTCTTGGCTGTGGTGACCTGTGGTTAGGGCCCAGTGCGTCTGAAACAAAAGAGTCATCGGTTGCGACAGCGTTTCATCATCCAGGACACCATCTGCACCAACAGATGATAAGTTCGGCTGCAGATTTGCCGATAGTATCTTTTGTTTGATAAACGTATTCTGTCACAACATACAGTCTGACGCGTCTCTTAAACATCAACAACAACGAGCTCAGAGGTGAAGTGTACAATATACAGTTTGGCGTGTCTCTTAAACAATAACAAGAACAAGAGCTCAGAGGTCAGGTGTACAACATACAGTCTGACGTGTTTCTTAAACAATAACAAGAGCTCAAAGGTCAGGTGTACAGCATACAGCCTGACGTATTTCTTAAACAACAACAACTACAACAAGAACTTAGAGGTCAAGAGTAGAACATAAAGTCTGACGTGTTTCTCGAACAACAACAACAACAACAAGAGCTTAGAGGTCAGGTGTGCAACATACACTCTGACGTGTCTCTTAAACAACAACAATAAACATTTTCTAACACATAGTCAAAACCCACAATGAAGTATCTACCTAACTTACAGTGTCTATATTTTCTGTATAATTACTTGACCATTCACCAGGCCAACGTTCAAGTCTGTCCTCGCTACAAGCATTGGACCTTTTTTTTTAACTTTTTGTTTGCTACCTCAAATATAACCTAAGGTAAATCGTTAGAAGTTTACTCTTTCATTCTGATACAGTACTAATTTTAATAAAAAAGCATATCGGCAACTGTGGCTACATAGCGTTCAATATGTGCAAACACTAATTCAATCTATTTGAATTCACTCTTTTCTAAAAACATCAAAACATCTCAATGAATTCAAAGGTCTCTAAATTCAACTTGTTTTAATTATGATTCAGCTTAAAGGCTCACGCATTACTTTAACCTCATAACAAGCATTCTCCGAGATCCTGGCACCGGTTTCCACTACCTAAAATACATTTGGGGTTTATTAGGTAAAATTTAACCTAAGTAAAGTGTATATGCAACATCGTAGTAACATTTCATATTGCACCTAATCTATTTTTATATGTCAGACATCTCTTTTTAAGATGAAACACGTGATACATCAATAAGCCTGCCGGCCAAAACAAGACGTCACAATTGTCAGGAGACAGACATGCGTTACAATCCACAACACAGTAAAGTCACAGTCTTACTTCACCTTATTATCTCATCTACAAAGCGGACGCACGGCAGCGTATCTGTTTTTAACCATAACTGGCGTTCTTACCATAATTTGCTACTATTTTGCTTGCTAAATTATAGTCCTGCCATGAGACAGCAGCAAACCCCTTTGCATTAGCAGGATGAAATGATAGTGGTAACTTGAAATTATTTGTAGCCCAAACAGACGGCACTTCTAAAACAGATTTTATTACTGCTGCTGCAACTATTAGTTCATCAACATGCAACATCTCGCTTGATTAGTAGCGTCAATGGATTAACACTACTGGCAAAACCTTTAACAAATTTACAGAAACATACAGCATAATTGTAACGTCAAGCTTCTCTTTCTCAAACGATCTAGCGTTTACTGTACACATTTCTAACCCTGTTCTACAAACGTGCTTAAATTAATATATCATCTATGTAAGCGAATACTCGTTCAGTTTCAGTATTGAAAACAGACGAACAGAATCATCTCACAAACAAAACCTCACATTTACTTCTAGTTTGCAAGGTATTAAATTCATACTTTTAAAACATTATTCAAATGTATAGCATTTCTTTTTTCACGGGCCAGATGCCTCCTTTATAGCATACGAATATCAAACCACTACACCTCGAACGATGTCAAGGCCGAACTCAGTCTGACATCATGTTTTTCTTGATTCGTAGGAACTCAAAACGGTATGAATATGTATTTCCTATTGGAACACTGCTAATTACCTTTTGTTCCGTTGCTAGATTTTATTCTAATTAATGTTATATTATTAAACTATTGCAAAATATACAATGGTTACTTTATTTTTACCTTACCTTGATAGTTTGAACAGTTGCACAGTGATTATGATTATGCAAATCTTACCGTCAACTATATTCATCAGATCTCAATATCTGTTCAATGTTGTTTCATGACCAATACACTGAAGTATACGTGACATCATCAAGTTGCACTGCATTTTTGCCCATTCAGAAACTTTATTGAGCTACATACGACCTTTCTTTACGATTTACTCGTTTTTAAACCTATCTAACGAGTGTCTAGAAAGTCTTTCAGTCCTGGGCGGCTAATGATCTGCTGTTTTTAACATACCGCCGAATACTTTACAATATATTAAAAGTATGTGAAAAGTAGCAAAATGTGAACGTTTTTGGTATCTTAAATATTAATTTTTTAATATTAGTCAACAACCACTTTTATACCTGTACTTATATGTAAAATCTAAAAATGCAATCATGTACAGTGTGTTTTATTTACAAGCGAAACTAAACACCCAGTATAATTAATAATAATAATTTTAGATTAATGTAACGGTTAATTAACAACAAATTTGTATTTACAGTTTTCCTGTATCTTTAATATTAACGGAGCTACATTTATTGGTTGATATTTATTATTATCATTATATTAAATTTGAAGCTCTTCTTTCTGTCTCAGCTTTTACTGGTGACGGTCTCCCATCCGGGGATCCCAAATATTTACGTGTCGAGTACAGAAGGTTTAAATTTGTTTGTCCAGAGGTCCATATACTATTCGATAGAAATTAACCCAATGCCAAATATGATGTTCACGTTTTCTTTGTATGATTGAATAATATAATCTGCCGCTGTCAGTTCAAACAGAAGCACACGGCCAGCACTTCCGCGATGTGGGATGTTTAATGTTTATCTCTACGGCTGGCTATGGCGCAGCACTTGATTCAACAGCTTGCGATAGTTATTTAAGATACAAATCCACGAGCGCATAGTTTCAATAATGTTCATAAGTTGTGGCATATAAAGACGAACGCATACATTGCAATAATACATTGATAACACGTTTCACTTACATCAAGCAACTCAGAGGCGCACCTACATTTTTTTTTGATTAATAACGCCATTTATAGCAGGCACATTTCAACTACTTTAGGTTGTTAATAAGTTTTGTTGTTTTTTCGTCCATTTTATCTAAATTAGATGCGACTGTTGGGAGTCACGGCCTTGTATAAATGCAATAGGGTTAAACCATTCAACCTGCTGCTCTCCGATGATGAAGATAAACTGTTTCAGTAATTTTTTAACCGATGGAACGTGCAGAAAGATATTTCGTTCTCTGCAGTAGATACAAGTATATCGCTACTATACGCAGTATTGGTACATATTTGGGATATAAAATACATGTACGTACATACGCACATGATCAACTTCTCGACACAGCGTATTTATTGTTTATTTTTCGTTCTTGATGCTTGATAAACTAAACTTTGAAAATATTTTACCCTAAAATATTCCGAATGTAGTGAATTAAAACATAAACTAACAAATTAGTTAAAATGTAGGAGAAATTACTAGGGAAGTTATTGGTATCAAGTAGTTGGTAAAATTATTAAGTGTGGTTAAATGTAAAAAATGTATTTGTGAAAATTGATTGTTTATACCTTTTCGTTCCTCCTTAATAATGTCCGTTTAGTACAAAATCACAGTACTAATAGTTTCGGAAATATGTTAAGGTTCTTGCTAAGTTAACTCGATATAACGTTTATGGCATTTTAGTTTTGCTTGATTTTCTTTCAAATTTGAAACAATGCGGTACTTTCGAGGCAATGTATGTGTACAATCTGAAACAAGTTCTAAACTATAAAGTATCAACGAACAACCAATTTGCCTCACAAAACTGATACTCATATTTTATAGCTTCAATAAATTTCAAGAAAATGCCACGTTCTAAAATGCTGAACATCGTAACGATAATGTACCCAATAAGTTTGAAGTGCTAATCCACTACTTAATGTCCCTAGCTGACATTTACGCAAGTGTTTGAAAGTTTACCGAGCTTTCTTCTAATGAAAAATGCGCTCTCAATTTATGGTTTCCCGATATACACTTTAAGTTCTTTACATAACTTATTAAACGTTACAGAAAATTGGAATTCAACATGTTATTTTTTGTGTAGTGATTAGTTTGACAAGTTCTGTGCATTTCATTTTGAATTTCATGACATAAATTAGCTTATATGTACTCATGAAATTTCATTTTCAATCATCAAGCATCTACTTGAGGTAACAGTAAATCCTTGTATGAGCGAGCAATACGGGTGTTACAGGATGAGCGAGCGGTAGCTGGGATGCCGGATGTGACCCGCTCGGACTCTCAACGATCTGACGCTTCTCTTCGACCACGCGTTTCCTTCAACCGGGACGTACACGTCAAACGCATCGGTACGATACCATTACCTGTCTTAACGACATTAACAGATTAACTCAGTATTTAGTAGTGGATTTGTTAACTCAGCAGGTGTAAACAACTAATAACGTACTGTGCTATACTTTAATTGTAAACGAGTTGTTAATTTCTCGCTTCATTTAACATTTAGCTTTAAATTGTTGATTCCTACTTAAAACAGTTTAACCAAACTCATTTTCTGATGTTCTTTTATTAATTTCATTCATTGTCCTAACACGCCAAACAAATGATACATAGAATTTTTAGTTTTAACATGTAAACTTCTTTTTAATATATAATATAGAAGATTTCTTACGTCATCGACAACATAAGAATCCATAGGTAAGGCCTACGAAGTTGGAAACCATACTTTTGAGGTTATTAATCACATTTATTCTACGACCCGAACCTTCTTTAACAACCAATCATCAAAAAGAAATTCATACAATAAGGAAATTAAATTTTGTTGTATACATTTTATAAAACAAAAACTTCAAATGTAATAACCGCATTCATTAGCATTTTTGCCAAAATGCTGATAATATAATAAATACCAGACGAAGTACATTCTATAATCACTTAATACAGCAGCAGATTGCCAGCTAACCTCAAAAAAGGAAAGATGTTTTCTGTTTTTAAACTTTAGTTAGTCGAACAACTTAATTATTATTTATGTCCGATATCTGTAATTATAAATTCAAACATATGAATTTATTTAATCAGTTCAGTTTTATTTCGTTGAAGTTCATATTAAATTCTAAATAAAATAATGATATATGTTGAAGTTACTTATTATTTTATTTATAAATGAAATCTAGATTTAAGATGACCCCGAGAAAATTCAAAGAACTGATGTGCAAAACAGTATCAAAAAATATTTCAAACGGCATCAATATGTTATTTATTGTAAACGTCTTTTATAGGAATTATTTTGTGTTTCAATAGCAGCATTTTTAAAATAATGTAAAAGAATACAACTTAAAGTAAATCATTTTACGAACAAGATTTGAATTTTTAGTTATAACTAACGGGCCGGACACTACCGGAGAGATCTCGAAAAAGTAGAGAGGATGGGGGCTTAGCATGTCTAGTGATTAAGGGTAAATTCAAGTGAAAGTTGTTCATAGAAGACCAGTGTTCACTCAAATTTAAGTACAAATTTTTATGATTATTCGATTTCAGTACCTGAAAAAAGTACAGTTATGTTTTATAAAATTCAGGTTGTGTGATTCGTGGGCGATTCCAACAATTATTAGGTTTAATAACACAAAACACCGTTGAAGACGGTTTAGCTGATATAGCATGTAAGTTAAAAATACTAAATTACGTTTAAACGAATGGTGTTCATTTGGAACACAGCTGGATGAAAATACAGTTAATAAAATCAGGTTTATAACTGAACAAATTGAATTATTATTATTATTAAGTAGAGATGCGCGAAGATACAATTCAGAAATGCTGATATGGTCATGCATTCTTTTTTACTCTTATCTAGCTGCATACATATTTTTAAGAAACTGCAATGGGTATTACTTTGCCGCATACGTCATACTTAAAAATAATTTGCTATAGTAGTGTTATTGGACAGTTAAGTATTCAAGGGGCTCTTATTAAATGTCTCTCAGAAGAAATCAAACTGTTAAATCTCGAAGAGAAATTTGTGAACATATTGCTCGATGAAATTTACGTTCAGGTTTGCAGAGACAAAATGTATTACTTTGTTCAAAACTGTTTGTTGAAAAAACATATCTATTTTAAGAGTAGAAAGGAACCAAGAAAAACTAATAATTCTTTCAAATGGCTCAGTTCCGTTTTTGGCTTTATAGCTTCAAGGTGGAACATTATAAAACGCAACAATCATTTTTAAAGTAAAGCACTTAAGAGCTCTATGCTGCAATCCAACTCAAAAAATTGAAAATAAAAGCATTAGTTTCTTACAAAAATTTATTTCGTGGTTGAAACAGTGAGACTCCCTTAAAATAAAAAATGTTGATAAACGTCATCGAAAGCTCATCCAACAAAAAAAAAACGGTTATAGGACACATAAACACGCGACACATAATCATAGGACATTTAATCACGGACAGTTAAACACGCCGACAATTAATCACACGGTCATTTAAACACATAGACATTTAAACACTGAGACACATAATCACATGGACATATAAACACACTGGCGTATAAACACATTGTGTTTGAAGTCTCATTTGACTGCAGTAAAACTAAAATATAAAAAAAATATTGCAAATGAAGCTTTATTGCAATCTAGTTTCTAGAAACATTTTAACACGTTGTTTAATGCAAAATCAAAAACAGACGATTTGCTAAAATCAGGCATTTACAAATTAAATTGTTCGCATTGTAATTCGGTTTATATAGGCCAGACAATTAGAAATTTTGATATTAGGTATAAAGAACACGTACGTTGTTACAAATACAAACACCCACATAAATCCAATTACGCTAAACACTTACTAGAACACAATCATTCAATGACATCTAATAACACCATAAATTGTTTACACTTTTGTTATGATAAACGTAAATTAGATATACTGCAAGCTTTTGAAATTCACACAAACATTTAAAAACTGTACCGTTAATTAATGAGTAAATTGATCTCTTAAATTCTCCTCTATTGGACATTTTGGAATAAGAAATCAGGTCATCTGCAGACGATTACCGAGATCAAGTCACCAAGTTCTATTGCTATCACAACACTAACTATTTACTTTCTAATATAACCTCTGACAATGACATGTAAACATGCCGAAATACGTATAAGGTTAAAATAAATAAATATTGTTAAAGTAGTTAAGTATTTTATATACAGATAATCATTAAATATGGACTTTAACGAAGTAAAGATGGAATTTATTAATTAAGTTAAGATTCTTAACGTTAAAGATCATATTTATTGGAAGTACAGATTACGTGCAGAATGTGTGTTTATATGTCCATGTGATTATGTGCCTCAGTGTTTAAATGTCTATGTGTTTAAATGTCCGTGTGATTAATTTATTGTCGGCGTGTTTAACTGTCCGTGATTAAATGTCCTATGATTATGTGTCGCGTGTTTATGTGTCCGGACACCAAAAAAAACATGCATTGATTCATACGTGTGAAACATTGATGTTGTTATGCAGACATTTATTAGAAAATCTGAATTTTCAATAAGTTGTATTAGTAAAATTTCAAAGCGATCCCTTGGTAGGTACAGTTGGACAGTAAAAGCATACGAGTAGAGCAAGTTACAACGTTTCTGTTCATCAAATTTCTGAGAATCTGAGAATAAAATAAAAATTTCGAATCTTGTAAAAGAGAGTTAACATATGACCAAGTATTGCTATACGAAAGAATGAAGAAACTTTGATATACAATTTGAAAGACTTGGATCGAGGGGGCCTAAAATTTCCAAAGCAGTGGTTTGTAGATATACTGGTGATTATGTTAAAAACATTTACGGCCATAATAAGCGACATTTTTGAACATGAATTTTTAAGTGCTACACACCTAAGGGCATATATTGTATGATTTAAGTTTTACCTACTGCGAGGACTTTATTTTAAATATAACACTTACGATAAAGTATCTACCAATTAAAAAAAAGTGCATTTTTAATTTTTCGTATATTCTATTAAATAATTATTTCGTAGTCGAAAGAGTGAGACTCCCTTAAAATTAAAATTGTTGATAAACGTCACGGAAAGCTAACCCAACAAACCCAACATTTTTTCCTCAGAAGGCAAATAAAAGGAAGTTGAACACAAATAATTTACGTTGCTATATTTCTACTTTTCAAGATTTTAGTAGTTCTTGCGAGAAAGAATTTTTAAGCTGTTCGTGTTGTCAGGAGTATTACTATTTCTTACTTTTTTTTATTACGTTAATTTGCCGTTTGATTATTGTACCTTAAATTAAAATTTTAATGAAAATTTTGTTTTAGAAGTTAAAATATACGTTTAGTTTGAATCGTTTTATACTGCACTGATTCGATTTCTGCTTGTTCAGAACATGTTTTTAAATATTTGCTTATAATGTGGTTTCTGAAGCTCGAGCGTAAGCCCCCATTCTCTCCATTGCAGTGTGCAAGTGTCTGGCCCGTTAGTTATATCGAAGACCCCGGTAAAGCCCAAATTGAATTGGCGTACAGCATCGGGTGGCTGGGGATTTCCCAAAATGGAGATCATTTTCGTCGTTTTTAGAAAAAATCACCTTGTTCTTTGTTAACAGTGACGTAAATATTGGGGGTACAGGGGGTGCCACTCCACTCGCGCAGGCCGAGTCCAAAAAATTAGAAAAGGCAAAAAGTAAAAAATAAGCAATTTAAATTTTTTTTATTTAGAAACGATTAGGTAATAAATACAGTATATAATTTTTCTACAATCATTAACCACCCAGTTAAACTAGCAAATACTTGGGATAATAAACCTACTTTATTAAAATAAAAAATAAATTAAGAAAATAATTTGGTGAGTTATTTTACAATGAAAGACTAACAAACTCAGGGTAAATTTTTAAACAGCGTTTTCTCATTCAACATTAGATGCGATTAAAGGGCAACTCAAACAAAAATGTAACAGATTGAAAATTGTTGTGGAAGAGATTCATCTGACGACGAGTTGGTAAATCTAGCGTAGCGGAGGGCATTGGAAAACCCTGAAGATCTGTCAGAATTGTTTGCCAAAGGCATCCTTATATTTAGAAATGCTTTAAGGCCACCTGCACATCGGCATTTTTAACTTGGAAAATTAGCTTTTGTAGATTACGACTATCATCATCTTACTGGGAGGTGTGTACAGTTTTTAGATTATTGTTAAAGTTTCCTGTATCAGTTGCCAGTGCAGAGAGGTCTTTCCAAAAATTAAAAATTATCAATAGTTTTCTCGGAAACTCGTTGCTACATTGACGCTTCACGCGTATCAAATCTGGAAATATTGTTAATTGGAAATGAAGCGACCAAGAACCTTGATTTGACAAAACTTATTAAACAATTTACTACTATACCAGAGCGAGAAAAGTGATACTGTAGGATAGCAAAGCCGAATTGGTTTAAGGCTCATTCTCACATAACGGGAGAATTGCTGTCCCGGCTGAATTGCAATTCGGTGCTTTTGAATTTCAAAAAAATTATGCCAATACTAATTGCAGAGCTAGTTTATCTGTTACAAAATGCATTAACTTTATATATTATGTGACTTTATTGGCATTTTCCAGCATGGTTAGTAACCATAATATCATTTCGGTAACGTGTCCCAAACAGGATTTTCGATATTTGAAGGTCAAATACTTTTATTGTGCTGCTTGTAAAAACTGCACATGGAAATAATCATGATTTCACATCTATCTTCTGTCCTCCATACAAATAGAAACACGTTAATACATTAATATAAATTAATAATTAGCGATTCTTTCTTGTCCCAAGGTTTGTTGTCACTTGGGTAGTGTTCAGTGTCAATTAGCCTACCGGCTTTATTAAACCTTGTATCGAGTGCTACTTTGTTGTGTATTCATTGTGAGACAGTGTTGAATGTATCGCGAGTAAGTCGTTTTGCTTTTATTGCATGACTTTTTTTTAATTGTAATTTGAATGACATAAATTACGAGCGTACCTTTAATACATGTCAATTCGGTAACACTAGTCATGATAGAATAATAAATTAATTTCAAAAATTTACTATTATCGTTAACTTGCTCGGTGTTCCTTTACATAACCTCAAAATTATTTTCACTAAGGTGCTAAATCAGAGGTGAATTCATTCGATTTAATGTGAAAATGTCAGTTCGGTACTGGTCATTTCGGTAACGGTCAGATATCTTTTGTGGTGTTACCGGAATGATTCAGACGTTACCGAAATGACGTTAACAGTAAAAGAACTAATACGTACTAAAAATATCACTTCTGGCAGGTAACAAAAATGGATAAAAAAAAATCGCAGATTTGAAAATTAAATCTAAAAAAGACAGAGAAGCTGCATATGAAAAATTTCATCAAAAGAAGCTTAAAGAAAAACAAATAAAGATAGATAAAAAATTATTTTCCAATATTATATTAAACCAAAAACTAACGTCAGAAGATACTGGTATTTTGGCAGGTGCATCGAAAGAAACAGAGGAAGTCTCACAACTTAAGATTAAAAATCCATTGCTATCTTCTGGAATATGTTTTCTCTGTACTTATGGTTTTAGTATGCAAAATATGGGAACTAAATGCACGACTTGTAGAAGAACTTTTCATACAAACTGTATTTTAAGAAACAAATTACACATAAGTGGTAAAAATATAGTTAAATGCAAATCTTGTATGAAAATTGCTTGATTTTATAAATTTTTGTTTGCTACTGCAAATTTTGTTTGAATATTGCTTAATTTTATAAACTTTTGTCTTGCTACATTTATTTCAATAAATACTTTTCAATTAAACTAGTTGCATATTTATTAACACTGCATGAAAACCTAACAAGATCATTGCGGTAACATCCTCATCATTTCGATACAGAATATCATTTCGGTAACGCACCTCATTCATGCAAAAGTATTAAAGTAATTATGAAGTATAGCAGAATTAAGGCAGCAATTAAATTCTTGCATATGAAAACTGTTAAAAACATTTGAAATTCTATTGAAAACTTCAAAATGTTTGCTGATACCAAAATAAACACATTGGGTTTCCTCAAAAATATGTATTATGCAGCTTTATGGAAGAAAGGAAACCAAATAACTGTAAATTGAAGCAACCTATAAAGTTATAACAGAACTAATATGCTTTGGTTAGAGTTTTAATGCATTTTATAATGATTTCCGCAATTCTTCTGATTTTGAGGTGGCTTGAAAGATACGTTACGGAATTGACGATTTTCCAAATATCTTTTTGAAAAACATATGTCTATGACTTTTAGAAGCAGTATCTTTCGTGGCCAATATAAAAATAATATACTTTGAGGTTTTGGCCAGCCAATCCGGCCAAAAAATACAGTGGGAACGCACTTTTTTTTTTAAATTTTTACAAGTGTAATTCTCCCGTTATGTGAGAATGAGCCTTAACAAGGTGAGGTATTTTTAATAAATATCACAGATGCAGAATAAAAAAACCATAAATTAAGTCAACTCACCAAATAACAAACCGTTCAACCAACGCAGTAGCGTCATTGTTGCGAACCACCCCCTTTCTGCAGGCATCGTTAGGTTAAGCAGTTATCGTAAATATGGGGCCCTCCGATATAACAAATATTCGGCATTCAGAATATCACCAGGATTAACGTAAAATAATTGGACGAGGAACTACGCGCAAAACAATAGCCTGAATTGCTTATCGTAACTGTGCGAAAACATTGATCCTTTACAGGAAGACAAATCAATAAAATATTGAAACAATAACAAGTTTACAAAAACTGTTAGTTAAAAATTTAAGCTTTCATACGTACACCAGTAGATTTGATAGACTAGGACAGCACCCAGCATTGAAGCATATCTATCCCCCTCCAGGCGGTGAAACCTTTCGGGACGCCATGATCGAGATACCCTCGATCAACGCGCCTGCCCTCAATACAAGAAAGAGAACAGGCTACCAGTCCTGGCATCAGGCTTCGAGCCCTAAGGCCCTACTGGTGGAGGGAGATTACCTAAATCTCTACTGATTTTGCAGATCAGTGCCCGAGCTGAAACGCAGCTCACCCGTCGAACCGCACTAAGACCGCACTAGCCTGCGCTTAGGCTGTATCACTGCCACCACGAGTTCTACTCCGCGACCAAAAACGGGGGGTGTGAATCCTCCGCGGGCTCGGCATTGGTCCCCGTGGTACCAGTCAAAGAAAGTCACTGGTTGGACTTGTCGGAGCAAGCGCGTGCCAGGCAGCGCTACCCCTCCCAGTTAGGACTGACCGGCCTGATCATAGTGGCCGGCACCTGAACAGCGTCGGGTGTACATAAGTACGAACCCTCTGGGACGACACTTTCATAGTGGGCGTGAGCAGGCAAAGTGCGCTTCACTCCTAGAATCCTAGACCCCAGTGCCAGCTGCACACCACTCCATCGTAGAAAGCACCATCACTTGCCGGAACACCTACTTATCCGGACAAGGAGCGGGGTTTCCACTTCAGTGATCGTGCATTGCACGCCGCTTCATCGTTAGAAAGCACCATCACTTGCCGGAACACCTATTTATCCGGACAAGGAACGGGGTTTCCACTTCAGCGATCATGCTGCCAGCTGCACACCACTCCATCGTTACAAAGCACCATCATTTGCCAGAACTTCTGCCATCCAGCTCAGGTCCATCCAGCAACCAGGCTGGTACGCAAGAGTTCCTGGTCAAGGAGCGGGGTTTTAACTTCAGCGATCATGCCTGAGGCGTTAGGACCCATACTGAGGGCTGGCTGCAAGTGACACCTCTAGGACCCAGGTCCCTTTGCAGCAGCAGCCACTCCATCCTGGAAAGCACCATCACTTTCCGGAACGACTATTTATCCGGTCAAGCAGCGGGGTTTCCATTCCTGAGAGCACTCCGCCCAGGTGTTTAGACCCATATTGGGGGCTCGCTTGTTTACACCCCTAGAGCACGAGGCTCTCATAGCAACCTTTTCTCTATCCTGGGGTACACCTTCATCCGCCGGACCCCCTATTTGATGTGAGGCTACCCGGTCAGAGAGCGGGGACCCCCTACTACCTGCCGGACCATTTGCATCCAGCTCTTGTCCGAGCGGTAACGGGCTGGTGCTCCCGGTACCCCGGTCAGGCAGCAGAGTTCCATTCAAGAGATGTCGAGATGTTAGGACCAGGACCATCTTAATACACCGGGCCGGCTCATGTTCGTAAAAAGTTTCTAAAGTGGAGGGGAAAGCGCCCTACGGCAGATGCCGTGTCTGGTCGTGCCAGCACCAGTCTTGTCCACTCGAAACAGTGAAATAGTAGGCACCAATAGTTCATATTACTTTTGCCTTAATGATTGCTATTGCTTATATTGTTTTTGTGTGCTATTCTGTATAATATACTGTTTTAAATTGTGTTGTGCAGAATTACGTTTTATAAAAACGTTGCGTGACCACTGACCAGTCAAAAGTAAGTAGGTATTTCAAAGATATACATATTAAGTTAGTGACCGAATTTTCTTCTTAAACCAAACAGAATGCCAACATCTTGCTGTGTTCGGGGTTGTACAAGTAATTATGGAAGCAGCGGAAATATAAATGCTTTTAAATTTCCTAAAAATGAAGAATTGAAAAAAAATGGATAAAACAAATTCACCGAGATTTGTCGCAACCAAAAGATGGTACCGTTGTTTGTATCAAGCATTTTGACTAAAAATTTTTAAATAGAGACGATAAATACATAAAACCAGACGGAACATTTACAAGTATACCCAGGAAAAAAAACACACTTAAAAAAGAAGCATATCCGACTATTTTTTTTAACCAACCATCGTACATGACAACTAGTGCAGGACCATCTCGAACAGATCCATTTACTGGCGAATATAAAAAACAAATAAATTTAGACTATGTAAAACAAAAACAAGATGAGAGAAAAAACATACAAAGTCTTGATAATTTGAGAAGCAAATATAAATCTAAATTAAAAAATATTAATTATTTAACAATTAACATCAATTAATTTTCTAAATATAACTAATTTGAAAAATGACTGCCCTGAAATCAAAAGTTCGCTTAGAGTGAGAAATGACTTAACTGTCGAAATCCACAAAAATTCTCTGTTGGTTCCTAAACAAATATACAAACATATTTTAGAACACAACGAATTGTGTAATACGTGGCCCAAGATACTACAGTTGATAGACTTTTTACAAAGTGACATGGATAACAACACTGAAAAGTCAACAGAATTAAAATTAAATAAAGTGTTAGCTATTTTAAAAGACTGTTGTAAGTCGGAAAAGCAATTAGATTCGGAAATAATATTAAAATTAAATTTTGTAATTGAACAAGTGAAATTAATACTTTCAACTGGGAAATCGCTGAGATACAACCCTGAAATGCTAATATGGGCATGTACTGTATTTTACTCATTTCCAGCAGCATATAAATTTATTAGAAATTCAAATGTTTTAAAACTACCTCACATGTCATACTTAAAAAAAATTTGTTGTTGCGAAGTTATTGGTCAAACAGGAGTGAACGAAGGCCATGTAAGATATTTAACTAGCAAATTAAATACGCTAAACGCCAATGAGAAATTTGTAAACATACTCTTTGATGAAATTTATGTTAAACCAGAAATAGAGTATAAAGGTGGCAAGGTAGAAGGAATGAGTGGAAATAACACGTCAAAAAAAGCAACTACTGTACAAGCGTTCATGTTGACATCGGTACTTTCAAAAAATAGAGATGTTATTGGGCTGTTTCCGGTACAAAATCTAACATCAGAATAATTAGTAAAATTACTTCAAATTGTCATAAGAGATATTACAAACGCAGGGTATGCAATTTTATCACTCATATCAGATAATAACAAGGTGAACAGAAAAGCATTTGTAACTCTATGTGGTGGAAAAATGACCCATCTCATAACAAATGAACATAATAAAGGCCGATTCACACTATAGCTCAAGTCACGGTCCGCTCACGCTCCGCTCACGGTTCGATCAAATATTCTTACACGCATCTGAAATACACCAATTCAGATTAGGCGCTCAGGTCACGACACGATCACAGTATTTAACCGCGGTATTAATTCGAGACAATACTTCAGCGTACCGTGAGCATATCTGCATGTCAGTGTGTATGAAGTGCGGTCAGGTAACAGTTCGATCTTTGATAACACGAACAAGATGGACGAGCAATTAATTGAACTAGTTCGCAAGTATGAGGAATTATAAAATCTCGCAGATAAATTATACTTCGACACAGTACACAAAAACAAAATATCCCAAAAGCGTTTTCCACCAGGCGGCGAGCACGACAATGCCTGTAATTAAAAACGCGCTTTTCGATGTCCCTATCAGCTTGTGGTGCTGGGTATGGTCGCATAATATTAGTTTTTAATGGAAACGCCTACTCGCTGATTATTACATACGGGAACATAACGTTTGTTCCGGGAAGCGCTTTGTCTTCTGGAATTGTTAGTGTTCCTTTATCTAGAGCTTTTCCCAGCCGTGAGTCTGCAAATATACCCCCATCACTGTTTTTGCCATATTAACCTATGTCTACAGCAATAAACTTGTAATTCGCATCCTCTAGAGCCAATAACACCACCGAAAACGTGCGTTTGTAATTGAAGAAATTGCTTCCACTATTTGGAGGTGCCACTATTTCCACGTGTTTTCCATCTAAAGCCCCTAGGCAGTTAGGAAAATTCTACCGTTTCCAAAAATCATTTGCAATTACTTTCCATTGTTCTTGAGTTGGGGTTGGCATACACTCTCTTTGTAGGTTTTTTATTATAGCATCACAGACATCTCCTACAATTTCCTTGACAGTGGAATGACCAATGCGATAACTGAATTCAATAGTCCTGAACGAATCTCCTGTCCCGAAATGTTGTATTCTGTTTTGTCAAGTCTGGCGAAATTTTCTTCAAAATAGTTTGAAATGTACATTGCGACATGCGAAAATATTGAAAAAATTTTGTGTTATCGTCCATAAGACCTTTGTATAGAGTAAAAAATTCTCCTTCTATTTTACGTTTTTTCAAAATATTGTGTACCCATATATTCCGTCTTTTCTTGTTTCTTCCTTCATCCAAGCATATTGCAATTGCCGCTAAGTCGGTGGTTGAAAACTAATTAAACATTTTTCTAATAATTCTTTCACCCCATGTTCACTTCTTATAATAAACTACAGCAAAATGAACATCGATTGCGCGTCCAGTCTGAATACTAGCCAAAATGTTTGATCGTGAGCGTACGGTGAGCGGACCGTGACTTGAGCTGTAAGTGTGAATAGGCCTTAATAAACCTATATTTTTGCTATTCGATACTGTTCACTTGTATAAGAGTGCGAGAAATAATTGGTTAAACCAAAAAGATTGTGAACAAACCTTTTTTATACCAAACTTCAAAAGCAATGATGAAAATGCTTCAAATGTCAATGAAAAATATAAAAATTACTTAACGGCTAAAGTTTATCATTTGCGCAATTAATATTTTTTTGAAAAATCGCAGATTGTTAAAATGGCTCCGGCATTGAATGCTGCAGTATTAAATCCTAATGGCATACAACGACAAAATGTATCATTGTGCATCAGACTATTTGATGAAAAAAATATATCAGCTCTTAGAATGCTTCAGAGCGACTTAAAAATTAATACTGATGGAACCATACATTTTTTAGGTACAATATCTTCTTGGTAGAAAATAGTTAATTGCGACAGCCCTTACAAAGGTATTCACCTTAGAGACGCATATTGTGATCCTATAAAACAAGTAGATGACAAAAATATTCAAATTCTAGAAAAATTTATAACGTGGTTAAAAAAATTGGGACAAATTACAAGTTGAAAACGTAGAAAAGCGGCATGGTAAACTTACACAAAAAACTCAAGAGGCGTTAGTACATACTTGTGAAACGTTAATTTTAATATGCAAGTATTTATTAACAGAACTAAATTTTAAATATGTGTTGTTAGGAAAATTTCAAACAGAGCCTCTTGAAGGAAGGTTTGGCCAATACAGACAAATGAGTGGAGGAAGTTACAACGTTTCTGTAACTCAAATATTAGAGTCCGAAAAGAAAATTAAGCTATTAAGTTTACTGAAAATTAAATCTGCTAGTAAAGGCCAATTTGAAATTAAAACGCTGATTTCTGAAATAAACGATGTGCATTTTATTGATAATGAAGATGATTATATACACGCAATTTATGAAGAATTCGACAGGCACATTGACGTCGTTGAAATTACAAAAAAAGACCATATGGTTTTAATTTACATAGCAGGATATATAGCTAATAGTTTAAGACCACAACTTACATGTAAAATATGCATTATTGGTTTAACTATTGACAAAATTTTGGAATACGACTACAGCCCGGAAGCATATTCCTACATAAAAGATTTAGACAGGAGTGGTTTAAAAGTGCCAAAAGAATTTTTATTAGAAATAATAATAACAATGTTTAAAACTTTTAAAGTACTTATTAGTGAAATATACGAAGAACAATATATTGCAGCTACAAACCAAAGAGGTCTTTTATGCAAATTAAGTGTAGAGCATTTCGATTCAATTAATTTTGAAGATCTCGACAACTGTTTGTGCAACAGCAGAAAATCTGTTGTTGATAAAGTAACAATGATTTTTTCTAACATATTATTGAATAATTATACAAAAACTAAAAATAATGTTAAACGTGAGTCTAAAAAAAGAAAATTGAATACATTTCATTTAACATAATAAAGAATTGTTATTGTCAATTAAAATTAATTGTAGTGTAGATACTATGTACTGTATCTGAACTACATAGTGTTTAATTTTTAAGTACAATGTTCTATTTTTTATTACTGTTTATTTCCACTTTAAATGTTTAATTAAGTAGTGATTCATTAACATTATACTGAATATATGTATCTTCGACGTACGTCTTTTTATGGAAATAAATATGAAATTCTGCATTTGTGTTATTTACTTATTAATGCAAACCCTAATAAAATAAATATTCAAAAAATGGTGACGTTTTATTGTACTTCAATATCGTAAATTAATTAAAACATATAAAACGCCCTATACACCGCATGCATTTTACGGGCGCCATTCCCTCCACAGCGCTACAGCATGAGCCGGCCCGGTGTATTAAGATGGTCCTGTTAGGACTCATCTCGAGGGCTACACGTCACCTGGTGAAATCACTCACCCAGTCTCCGTAGTCCCAATTAAGGAAACCTTGAACCTCTCCGAAGAGAGGTGGACGTACCAAGTTGAAACCACCGAAGTGACCGTTACAAGTACAACGCCGACCCCGCACAAGGTGTCTTTGTTCAAGCCTCTCACCTAGGTGAGGGTCCTTGGCCGCCCCGCCGGTTCAGGGGAGCAGAAGGCAATGTCCCTCCATGCGTTTTTATTATTTTATCACTGTACATAACAAAAATATTTTCTTTCATACGTACAGTCCCAATTTATCTTTACGCATTATTTAAACAGAATATTTCAGTCTACTACATCGGCATATACATACAAAATTTTTTTTTTGCTCGCTGAGGTTATTTGAATAGTTCTTTCAACGTTAGTTTTTAATTCACCAAAACTATTTTGCCGATTTTTGTAAACAATGGTATATCTCACTACTTTGTGATTTAATCTGTGTAAAAACCAATTTTAAAAACTAAATTGATGAAAAAACAGTACATTTGCTCCAAATACTACATGATGACCACAGTACCTTCCTAGAGCTATACACGTGTAGTGACGAAGGTAAAATCTGTCGGCAACTGTTACTAGACTTTTCTTGCATAAGCCCGCTGTTTTCTTTCATATTCTCTTGACTCAAACTATTACATTACTGAAATTAAATAAAATACTTAATTTTACCTCAACAATAATTATTTATTTTAACTTTAAACGTATTTCGATATGTTTACATGTCATTATCAAAGGTAATATGAAAAAGTAAACAGCTGGTGTTGCTACATTACATTACTTTCCATTGTAGAAGACTTACTAATCCGTTTTTGTCATTTGTATAAATTATAAATTTTCAAAGATTGACGATGTGGCTGACAGTTGTTTGAAAAAGCCGCTTAAATAAAAGAAATGTAAATTTGTGAATTTTTAAAGTTTTGCAGTTGGAGTGCGCTTTTGGGTGTTTTTGAAATGTTACTTAAAAAAGGGGAACATCCTCGCAATTTTAACAAATTATCACACTTTACAGCTTGGGTGTATTTCAGGGTTGTTTGGAAATATTACTTTAAAAAGGGGATGATTCTTTGTCATTTATAAACATTTTTAAATTTTGGGGACGCGTTGCACTTTAGAGTAGTTTAGAGATTTTAACCCACGTTAGGCGCCAAGTTGTAACGTGTTAAATAAAATAAATTGTTCCTAATTTAGTGACGAAAAAAGTGGAAATTAAAATACTGTGTGAACATAAACTGGATAGTGATTTACTTATGGATAGATATGTTGATTGGCTTTCAGAATCAAAAGAGTGTAGACTATGTCAATTACAATTGTTTCAAAAACTAGTGTATTACAATTCAGCACAAAATTAAAACAAAAATAAGATAAACCAAATATACAATTTAAAATATCCCAGTATACTCCTATGATATATTTGGAGTTGTTTGATTTGACTGGAGTATTGTAATTCCTGGAAGACAGTTTTTGGGATGCTTGTTACAATTTAATTTACGATTGGATGTTTGTAAAGACTGTAAGGTTTTGGTATTCAAACTTATAAACTCAGGGTTGCGTATTATTGCTGTAATTTCTGGTTTTTTTTAAAGAATCATGAAGCTGTGCGTGAGCACGACTCCATGATTCCCATCTCACCCCCTTACCCGGGCTCAGCACACTAAGTGCTATTCACCGGTCTAACATGCCCCACCCCTGAAAGACATGCAACCCAACATACACACCTACATACACCATCCATGGACCTGCCGGATTTAACTTATTCAGAAACATTTCCGACAGGCAGTGGACTCGAACCTACTGCCATTGGGAGTCTAGTGTCAAAGCCTGTTACTTTAACCACTAGACCTCCCGCCGGCCCTAATTTCTCGTTTTAAAATTCAAATAATGTGGTTATCTTTATATCATTTATATTTTCATATTTGTGAAGTTTTGTTTACTCTGAAAGAAAGAAGAACACAATCAAATGGATACGACTATTGTGTATGTTAATTTTAATTTTAAAATTAGTTCAGAAAGGTTTAAAAGGTTTAATATATAAGAAGTTTTAAACTTGCTTGTTTTGTGCATCGTTAAATGTCACTTGTGGCGGTTATGGATGTGAATGTCAATTTAACAAGTGTATAAAAAGAACACTCATTATTTCATGAGATTTATTTGTTTTAAAAAAAGTGGGAGATCAAGGAGGAAGACAAAAGCAAGTGAAAACTTATTAGTTAGTACGGCTCGTCCTGAAAGCAAAGATACAGCATTTTTCATTCTTGAAAGAAAAAGAGAAAGAAAACGAGTTATATGAAATAAATAGTGGTTTTGAAACGAATAGAAGCTATAACAAAACGGATACAAGTGTTTCTCAACTAATTTTGGAAATATCCAAAAGAATAATAATATAAAAGCGGTCCAGAATGAGTTTACAGTTATCATGGTAGAAAATGCCAATTATTAGTAAATATAACCGCAGTGCAGTACATATTGGTACTACAGCGGAGGAAGATTCCTACTAAAGGCGAGTGGTGTGGTTTTTGTGGAAACTATAAACCAGAGAAGAGGGAGTTTATCATTCAACGATTGTCGAGTTAAGGATATCATTATAAAGAAGAAACAAAGATAAGTGTTCAGTTTAAGAATAGTAGAATAAAAAGAAATTTCTTGATTTTCATAAATTTAACCTCAAATTGACTTTTAAATAAAAAGCTTTTGTAACGTTGATATTAATTTGTGCATTTTTTTGAGTCCTATTTATTAATACAATTTCTTCCCAAGCTTAATAACGACCCTGAGAAATTTTATAAAGAGTCTCATATAAAATATAATTAGTGATTGCGTAAATTGGAGGCATTTAAAGGATTGCTTTTCTAGTAAGTACAATTAGCTAAGCAGGGCCATGGCCCAAGCTCAAAATTATATGTACCCAGTTACTCCAACAAATAAATACACTAACCAAGGCCCTCAGACACCCTGTGGACCTACGCCTGACAACACATCAATGACGCAACCTCTGCCAACCCAACAAATTAATCCGCAACATAATGTAACATATTATTCACAACCTTATATCACTGCACAAATGTCAATCCAAACTTACAATCAAGCATCGTATCCATCAACAACTTTGCCTTCTGGAAATCTTTGGTAAACGGTCATATACAACAACAAAAAACGAAGCAGGATTACCGAAACGCAAACCGAATCTGAAAACCAAAACTACTGGCTAGGTGATCCGGTACCAACCAGCAACCGATATGACAACCTTCAAGAGGAAGACATGAACTCAAGCAACCAGGATAAGCAAGAGAATAAGGAACCAAAGCCACCACCCATATTTATAACAGGAGTCAAGAATATCAAACCATTAATTGAGCTACTCGAAGAGCTAGCAAAAACTAAATATACAATTAAATCACTAAGCAATGACCAAGTTAAGGTACAGCCCTTGGAGAGTGCAATATATACCACCATTGTTAAGGCACTAATGGACAAGAAGACTGACTTCCATACATACAAATCCAAGGAAGATAAATCGTTTCGGGTAGTATTAAAAAACATGCATCCCACCACTGACATAAACGACATCAAACTAAGTCTACAAGAAAAAGGTCACGAGACCACTAACATACGGAACATAAAACAACGTAAAACCAAAACCGAACTTCCATTATTCTTCATAGATCTCAAACCAAAAGAAAACAACAAGGACATCTATAATATTAAGCTACTTCTGAATACGTGTGTACAGTTCGAAGCACCGCACGTCAAAAGGGAAATCCCTCAATGTATAAGATGCCAGAAGTACGGCCATACAAAAAATTATTGTAACAATACTCCACGCTGTGTTAAATGCGCAGCTAGCCATATAACTCAAGAATGCCCCAGAAAAACCAGAGATGACAAAGTTGTTTGTGCAAATTGCAACGAAAATCACCCAGCAAACTATCGAGGATGCGTAGTACATAAACAGCTACAACAAAAACTGTATCCAGCATTGAGGGAGAGACGCGCACCTAGCAGACTTACCCAACCAGGTACAACTTATGCTCAAGCATATAAACATAACATACAACCGATACAAACCGACAGACAGGCCCTCACTTTACCAACTCCAGCACAACCATCTAGTGACCTGACTGAACTAAAAGATATGATGAAAAAACTCATGGAACAAGTGGGAACACTACTTAACCTCTTAACAGCGCTAGTTGCCAAGTCATCGTAATGGCTCAATTATTGAAAATCGGAATATGGAACGCCAATGGCTTGTGCCAACATGCGCAAGAAATCAAATTATTCTTAAATATTCATAACATTGACGTAATGCTTATATCAGAAGCACATTTTACAGATCGTAGCCACCTAAAAATACAAAATTATAACACCTATCATACCAAACATCCGGATGGAAACGCCCATGCTGGTACTGCAACAATTATAAAACAAAACATAAAACACTATGAACAAACCGAATACAAATATGAAAATACACAAGCCACTAGTGTTACTCTCTACGGTCATATAGGCGAAATAACACTTGCTGCAGTCTATTGCCCACCTAAACACAATAATAAATCTGAACATTTTGATCATCTATTCAAAACACTTGGAAACAGGTTTCTAATTAGAGCAGACTATAACGCACTATGTGGGGTTCTAGAATAACCACAACAAAGGGAAGACAACTCTTAACCGCTATGAAAACCAACAACCTCAGTTATCTCTCCACAGGAGAGGCCACATATTGGCCAAGCGAACCCACAACACAAGTTACCGGACCTATTAGAATTCTGCATTACTAAAGGCGTCAACACAAGAAAATTCTCAGTAATATCATGTTTTGAGCTCAGCTCCGACCACACACCGGTTATAATAGCCATGTACGCACAGATACTTGAGAAGCCAAAAGAACCGTCTCTTTACAGCAGAAACACCGATTGGGATCTATTTCGCAGAATATTAGACGAACGTATTAATCTAGACCTTCCATTAAAAACTGAAACAGACATAGAAGCGGCAATCGAAACATTAACCAAAACAATTCAAATAGCAGCCTGGCAATCAACACTTGATTTAGCCAAACCGTACATCAAAGAAACAGTTCCAATAAACGTGAAACATTTAATAACAAAAAAAAAGAAAAATTAGAGCACGATGGCAATTAACGCATTCCCCTGGTGACAAACGAGTACTAAATAAAATTACTAAAGAATTAAAGCAAGTACTCAAAAAACTCAAAAATGAATCTATTGCAATGATATGCGTGGTCTTGTGACTACTAGAAAACAATTCCCTAAACTGTCTGCAATTCACGCAATTAAATTTAACTTTCTATGAGACTCTTCTAACTTTCTCAGGGTCGTTATCTAGCTTGTAAAATAAGTTATTTAAATTAATTTATAATGGAAATAAACACACACAACGATATCAACTTTACAAAATTAGGTTTTATTAAATAACTGAATTTTTAAATGTGTTTTCCGAAAAATTAAATGAGTTTTATTAATTACAATCGTCTTTTTTTTAAAATAAACACTTATCTTAGCGTGTCCTTATTAGGATATTCTTCGCTCGAGCAAAACGCTGAGTGTCCAACTTCTATTTCGCTCTGCTGGTTTCTCAAGTAACCACAGATACTCGCCTTTACTCTGAATCTTCTTCTGCTCTGTTTTATTTTATTTCCAAATTGGTTTTACCACCATCACAAACGAACAAACTTCCTCGATCGCTTTTAACTTGTAATACTTCTGTTTTTTTTTATAATTCGTTGTTACTTCTTTGTATTTTTCTCTTTTATTCTCGTAATTACTTTTATATAACTTTTAGACCCGTTTTTCCTCTTTTTTCTTTCAGAGGATCTCAATTCTCTGTATTTATTTACACAGACGAGCCGTAATTAACTAAACAAAATCTCTCTTCTTTTTTCTTCCTTCTTTGATTTTCATTTTTATAACAAACAAATAAATCTCATATCCATGAGTATCCCTTTTATACGTTTGTGGCATTTGTCACTGACATCCAAACTGACATTTATCGACGCACAAATCAAGTAACTCTAAAACTTCTTATAAATTAAACCTTTTGAACAATTCTGAACTAAATTATAATTACAACTAACACAAATAAAAATTCGTATCAATCTGTTGTGTTTTTCGTTTCTTTCAGTAAAAACAAACCATATGAAAAATAACAATTATTTGAGTTTATAACAAGAATTATAGCAAAACTACGCAACCCTGAGTTTAAAAGTTAGAGTATCAAAACCTTACATAAAACTCCACTCACAAATAGAATTGCAGCAAGCATTTCAAAAACTGCTCTCCAGGAATCACAATACTCCAGACAAATCAAACACCTCTAAATATCATAGCATTTTTGCCCCCAGATTAAAATAAAATTTTAGAATATTAAACCAGTTTTATAAAGAAAATTTTATTTTCATCTATTTCAACATTAAACTTCTTTAATATTGTAAGCAAAAATCATTGAAATATGAAATCTTCCTCTTATTCTTCCACTCTCTAACTCAGCTAACTCAAGAGTATTCTCCCCAAAAATCCTATTTATTTTGAAAGGCCCTATGTAAGACAATTGTAGTTTTGCACAAATATTTTCAGCCCTATTTGCAACTTTTAAGTTTTTAACTACTACTAAATCACCTATCTGATAAAACTTCTTTCTTTTTAAATTTTTATTCTTCCTTCTTTCATACTTGTTCAATGCAGCGCTGTTTTTGATTCTTGCTTGTTCTAAAATCTCACGTATATCTTCTATTATCTCTGCATGCTGTTGTACATGATTCATTTTTCTCAGTATCTGTCTTGCCCCCATAATTCTTGCCAATAAATTGTCAATCGTTTACGGAGATTCATATTGTGGTTTGGTAATGTTATTTATTTTACGGGCATCTAAACACAATCGAAGACTACCTTTTTCTTTCTTAACAACCACCAACGGGTTCACATAACTAGTTGTGGATAATTCTATAATATTATCTGCCAATATTTTATTTATTTCTTCTCTAACTTGGATTCTATAGTTACGTACCTAGAATAGTAACGCTAGATAAATATGAAACCAAGATAAAACTGCATTCTGCAGTCTCTGCTACTTTCGTTTATATAAGCATTTTACACGCTATTAGTTAGTTAGTTATGCTAGTTATGCTGTTAGTTTAAGCTTTGACATTGCTTTTGTAACATTTTAATGTAACTCCGTTTTAATTAAAAATAAATTTTATTATTTTTAATTAGTTTCTCGTTAAAACTGGCGCAGTCGCGGCGGATTTCTCAAAAGTCAAAAATTACCTTGTTCTTGCGTTTTAACGCTTAATTTGAGAAGCCAAAGAACCAATCTACCACCAGTACTTCTACAACCCTGAGGAGGAACAAGCATCGTCCAAATCTCGGAAGCAGAACTGATCAACGACTCCATAGGACTCCAGAGGACAAAAATCGCCAAAAGAGCCCTACAACGTGAACCAGCCCTCCAAACATCGAGAAAGCTGACCACACCGGTGACAACGCCCCGGACAAGCATCGCTGGGTCCAGTCACACGCTCAACGAACATGAGGAAAACCATCGAAATATTAATGTAAGAAAATTTTATTAGCAAGTGGCAAAAAGTGAAAAGTGGCTTATGCTTGAAACAAATAAATAGCTCACTTTGGAGCATAAGTTATAATTAAATTGTTAAAATAATCATCATTAGTTTTACGCAACTAATAATCGAATTCAATTCATTTATCAACAGATTCTCAGGAGAATTGTTGTTAATAATTGCTTTCATTATTAGCGATTGCAACCTTTAAAACACAAAATCACGTCTAGTGCGGTAAGCGAGACCAGTAAGTGTTACTGCTAGAGTAACTTAATCTCTTACTGTACTCACACTAGATGGGTAGGCACTTAATTTAAAAGTAAATAAAGCCCCGTTTCAAAGTAAATGGATTGCGTTTTCTAACAAGGAGTAAATATACCTTTCCTTTGCTAAGAAACAATAAACAAAATTTTTAGTTTAAAAATTAATTAGAATTGTTAACCGTTAGTTTAAATATTAAGCAAATTATTTCCGTGAACAAAAACAAGTTTTATGTCAATTATTGACGACTTGATAGGACAAATCGATAGATTGCGAATTATTGAAGAGGAACCTATCGACAATTTAAACCAACAAAACATAATAATGGCAAATCCACAAATTTTCCCGCCTGGATTTCATCCTAGTCTCTTAAACAACATTGGAGAATACGACGGAAACCCTACAAAATTAGTCAAATGGATACGTCAGGCCGGAGCCATAATCGAACAATTCTCAGCCGATGATCCACGAGCCTATATTAATACTTTATTACTAACGACCGCTTTATCAAGATTAACCGGAGCAGCAGAAGCTGTTACTCTTGGACAAAATATAACCACCTGGGCTGAACTTAACAATAAATTAAAAATCAGTTTTGGAGATAATCGTTCAGAAGAAGCATTATTACAAGAACTTACTAATCTATACCAGAGAAATGAATACGCACTCGATTTTTACGACAAATGCATGAGATTAAGAACATCATTACTCACACACCTCGTTATGAATGAGCCAAACGGAGATATAATCCAAATAAAAACGAACATGTATACCAGTCTCACAAAAAATCAGTTTTTAACCGGTTTAAGAGGAGATCTCAGCCGATACGTAAGATCAAGAAATCCCGCATCTATAGAAGACGCCCTAAAAATTATATTAGAAGAGAAAAACATAGAAGATCGCCGATCACAAATGTCATCGCTACACAAAACGCCTATGCAAAAATTAAACAACGCATCACGTCAGAATACGTCATTTCGCACAACACCACACCAACCTACATATGTGCCAATGAGATCAACACCGAATTTTCAATTTGCACCAAACGCACAGTTTCAAGGTTACCCACGTGCACAAACTCAACGTTTACCTGCAATACCACCTACGAAATTTCCAGGTTTCCCACAACAACCAGTTAATCTAAATACAAGATCTAACTCAAGACAACCAAACATAACTAGTTGTGGATAATTCTATAATATTATCTGCCAATATTTTATTTATTTCTTCTCTAACTTGGATTCTATAGTTACGTACCTAGAATAGTAACGCTAGATAAATATGAAACCAAGATAAAACTGCATTCTGCAGTCTCTGCTACTTTCGTTTATATAAGCATTTTACACGCTATTAGTTAGGTAGTTATGCTAGTTATGCTGTTAGTTTAAGCTTTGACATTGCTTTTGTAACATTTTAATGTAACTCCGTTTTAATTAAAAATAAATTTTATTATTTTTAATTAGTTTCTCGTTAAAACTGGCGCAGTCGCGGCGGATTTCTCAAAAGTCAAAAATTACGTTGTTCTTGCGTTTTAACGCTTAATTTGAGAAGCCAAAGAACCAATCTACCACCAGTACTTCTACAACCCTGAGGAGGAACAAGCATCGTCCAAATCTCGGAAGCAGAACTGATCAACGACTCCATAGGACTCCAGAGGACAAAAATCGCCAAAAGAGCCCTACAACGTGAACCAGCCCTCCAAACATCGAGAAAGCTGACCACACCGGTGACAACGCCCCGGACAAGCATCGCTGGGTCCAGTCACACGCCCAACGAACATGAGGAAAACCATCGAAATATTAATGTAAGAAAATTTTATTAGCAAGTGGCAAAAAGTGAAAAGTGGCTTATGCTTGAAACAAATAAATAGCTCACTTTGGAGCATAAGTTATAATTAAATTGTTAAAATAATCATCATTAGTTTTACGCAACTAATAATCGAATTCAATTCATTTATCAACAGATTCTCAGGAGAATTGTTGTTAATAATTGCTTTCATTATTAGCGATTGCAACCTTTAAAACACAAAATCACGTCTAGTGCGGTAAGCGAGACCAGTAAGTGTTACTGCTAGAGTAACTTAATCTCTTACTGTACTCACACTAGATGGGTAGGCACTTAATTTAAAAGTAAATAAAGCCCCGTTTCAAAGTAAATGGATTGCGTTTTCTAACAAGGAGTAAATATACCTTTCCTTTGCTAAGAAACAATAAACAAAATTTTTAGTTTAAAAATTAATTAGAATTGTTAACCGTTAGTTTAAATATTAAGCAAATTATTTCCGTGAACAAAAACAAGTTTTATGTCAATTATTGACGACTTGATAGGACAAATCGATAGATTGCGAATTATTGAAGAGGAACCTATCGACAATTTAAACCAACAAAACATAATAATGGCAAATCCACAAATTTTCCCGCCTGGATTTCATCCTAGTCTCTTAAACAACATTGGAGAATACGACGGAAACCCTACAAAATTAGTCAAATGGATACGTCAGGCCGGAGCCATAATCGAACAATTCTCAGCCGATGATCCACGAGCCTATATTAATACTTTATTACTAACGACCGCTTTATCAAGATTAACCGGAGCAGCAGAAGCTGTTACTCTTGGACAAAATATAACCACCTGGGCTGAACTTAACAATAAATTAAAAATCAGTTTTGGAGATAATCGTTCAGAAGAAGCATTATTACAAGAACTTACTAATCTATACCAGAGAAATGAATACGCACTCGATTTTTACGACAAATGCATGAGATTAAGAACATCATTACTCACACACCTCGTTATGAATGAGCCAAACGGAGATATAATCCAAATAAAAACGAACATGTATACCAGTCTCACAAAAAATCAGTTTTTAACCGGTTTAAGAGGAGATCTCAGCCGATACGTAAGATCAAGAAATCCCGCATCTATAGAAGACGCCCTAAAAATTATATTAGAAGAGAAAAACATAGAAGATCGCCGATCACAAATGTCATCGCTACACAAAACGCCTATGCAAAAATTAAACAACGCATCACGTCAGAATACGTCATTTCGCACAACACCACACCAACCTACATATGTGCCAATGAGATCAACACCGAATTTTCAATTTGCACCAAACGCACAGTTTTAAGGTTACCCACGTGCACAAACTCAACGTTTACCTGCAATACCACCTACGAAATTTCCAGGTTTCCCACAACAACCAGTTAATCTAAATACAAGATCTAACTCAAGACAACCAAACGTATTCAAACCTACGGGAACTTTTCCTAAAGAAAAACCTACCCCTATGCAAACATCCACAATACAAAGAAGACCTACTGTACAACGACACGTACCTCGCCAACAAAATTACATTCAAACAATTAATCAACTACGCAATTTTACATCCACGGAATTATTTTATACAGAAAACACAGAATTGCACGAATTACAAGAAGAAGCCGAAAACTACGAAAATGAATATGGCGACATAGATTATCAACAATTCGAAGTAGATGACCCACAAGAATTCGAGCCTCAAGTAGAAGAACTTGAAAATTTTCATATACTAGCCTCGGAGAAATTATAACCCTTTGCAATTATAACAACCCTACATTACCCTATATTACAATACCCCAAACCGATTACAAATTAATGATAGACACAGGTAGCACAAGAACGCTAATCAGACCTGAATTCATACATCAACACTTCCCTGAAACCATAATTAAAAAACTCTTCGAAATTGCAACATCACATGGCAAGACATACCATGATGAAGTAGCCAACATTCCCATACCTTCACTATTTAATGAAGAAGGAGTACATGAAGTTTATCTTTATAATTTTCACGACAATTACGTAGGACTTATAGGAAGCGACCTACTTAATGAAATAGGAGCAAGCATTGATTTCCGACAGCAATGTATTCAAACAGAAAAGACTACAGTACCTTTCTTTCTACCAACAAAATCAAATCCATCTGCACAACAGAAAAAGTCATACCAAAATTTAGAAGAACAAATAAAAGATACCATACATGTAATTAAGGTCCCGTCAAGAACCGAAATGAAAATCAAAATGCCAACCGAGAGCCTCAACGGTATAAAAATTTGTAAGAAAAGAGATTACGGACAAGGGATATCAATACCTAACGCCCTTGTAAAAGTACATAACAATTGGTTTAGTACCACAATAATTAATACTTCAGACAAAAACGTAAGTCTTATCCTTCAAAGCCCCATACACTTGGAAGATTTTGAAAACAAAGAATTAGTTCAAGTAAATTTTTCATCTGTTGACAATAAAAAGAAAAACCAACTATTAAATGAAAACCTTAAAAATAATTTACGTATCAACCACCTAAACGAAGAAGAAAAAACTCTACTCACCGGACTTTGTTACGAATACAAAGATGTTTTTCACCATCCTGAATTACCACTCACAGCAACAAATAAAATTCGACATCATATAAGGACAAAAACAAACGATCCAGTTTTTACAAAAACATATCGATACCCACAGGTACATAGAAGAGAAGTTAAACAACAAATTGAGAAAATGTTTGAACAGGAAATAATAGAACCTAGTGAATCGCCCTACAATTTTCCAATATGGATTGTACCAAAAAAAATTGATGCCAGCGAAAAACAAAAATGGAGAATCGTGATCGATTATCGACGCCTCAATGAACAAACAATCGAAGATAAACACCCTTTACCCAACATCGAAGATATCTTAGATAAGCTTGGCAGAGCCAATTATTTTACATCCCTCGATTTAGCCTCAGGTTTCCACCAAATCGAAATAGAACCCGAAGACCGTGAAAAAACCGCATTTTCCACCGAAGAAGGACATTTCCATTTCAAAAGAATGCCCTTTGGACTACGGAATGCACCAGCCACATTTCAAAGACTTATGAATAATATTCTAGAAGGACTTACCACCAATCAATGCATGGTCTACCTCGACGACGTAATAATATATTCCTCATCGTTACAAGAACATATGACAAGATTGAAAAACGTATTTGAAAGATTTCAAAAAGCAAATGTTAAAATTCAATTAGACAAGAGCGAATTTCTTAATAAAGATCTTGAATATCTAGGACACATAATAACACCGGAAGGAATAAAACCTAACCCTAAAAAAATTGAATGCATACAAAAATTCCCAATACCTAAAACAAACAAAGAAATTAAATCATTTCTTGGCCTACTTGGTTATTATAGAAAATTTATTAAAGATTTCTCAAAATTGACAAAACCTTTAACCCGACGCCTCAAGAAGAACAACAAAATAATACATGATAAAGAATTTATAGATGCCTTTGAAAGATCAAAAAATATCTTAATTAATGAACCAATATTAATACATCCCGATTTTAATCAACCATTCGAATTAACTACGGATGCATCGAATGTTGCAATAGGAGCCGTACTTAGCCAAAAAGATAAACCAATCGCATACGCAAGTCGTACCTTGAAGGAGACAGAACAAAAATACTCAACCATCGAAAGAGAACTCTTGGCAATTGTTTGGGCTACGAAACATTTTAGACCGTACCTTTTTGGAACAAGATTTACCCTTTATACCGATCATCGACCCCTAGTCTGGCTACGCAACCTCAAAGAACCTAACAGTAAATTAACAAGATGGAGCCTTAAATCGGAGGAATTCGACTTCGAAATTCAATACAAAAAAGGACAGAAAAACACCAACGCAGACGCCCTATCTAGAGTCTACATAAACCCAATTACCTCGAGAGACAAAGATAATGAATCTTGCATCGTACACGAAGACGAAGAATTTGACCAATTGCTTCAAGATTTAGAACAACACGAATTATTGAAAACACCCGAACCACTCATTACAATGACACCTGTACGACCAATATCACCCCCCGATTATGAAGATCTAATCGACACCACAATTATTAATTTAGAAGATTATCCACCAAGAGAAGGACCTAGTGATTGTACTCAACATTCACAGGAAGAATCCACAGCGTCAATACCTATTTGTGAAAAAACCCTAAAAACTCATCAAAATCAAATTTTCTTTGAAAAAACCTACAAAAAAAACCCGAAATAAAAAAGAGAACTATCGAAGGTCACGTACAAATCACAGTACGTATCAATGAAAACAACCTAAAAGAACAATTTGAAAAAGTTATGAAAGAATATTCTACAGCCAACACGAAATATTATTGTATATTCCCAGAAGAAAAATTCTATAAAGCATTCTGTAAATATGTAACTAGAATCTCAAACGAAGATTCACCCAAGTATTATAAATGCACTTCACAAGTAATACATCTAACGGACGCGGAAGAAAAATCAGTCCAAAGAACTAATCAACATGAAAGTAAAACAAATCATAGAGGAGTAGATGAAACTCTGGAAAAATTAAAAAGAAAATATTACTGGAAAAATATGAAAAATGATGTAAATACCTTCATCAGAAACTGCGAAATATGCAAAAAACAAAAATATAACAGAAATCCCATTAAAACTCCTTTTTGCATAACCGAAACGGCAAATAAACCCTTCAACACTTTACATTTGGATATTTTCTACGTAGAAAACCACATGTTTCTAACAATTCTGGATCAATTTTCGAAATTTGTACAAGCCTATGAAATCAAAACTCGAAACAATTTAGAACTATCTGAAAAAATATTAGATTACTTTACAAAATATGGGGTACCCTCAAACATCATTGCTGATGGCGAGTTTAATAAGAGCATATTAAAAAATTTATTCGAGATACACAAAATAACATTCCATGTAACCACACCCGGACATCATGAATCTAACAGTTTGTTAGAAAGAACCCATTCTACATTACTGGAACACTACCGAATATTAAAGGAAACTCATCCCCGGGAAACGCGAAAGATTCGAATGCAATATGCAATTTTAGGATACAATAATGCGATACACTCATCCTTAGGATATATCCCTAGAGAAATATTATTCGGACATACAGATTCAAGAAATCCATATGACCTCGATTATACTACAAAATTTTACGAAAATTACGTTACGTCTCACAAAAATAAATTAAGTGACCTATATGAACAAATTTATAGCGAAAAACAAGAGAAAAAAGAAACACTTATCAACAAAAGAAACGAAGGAAGAAAACAACACAATTTATTACCAGGAATGACTGTTTATTTAAAATCCCAAGAAACAAGAGGAGGAAAACACCTACCCAAATTTGTTGGACCCTACGAAATATTAGAGATATCTGATCACAGCGTTTGTAAATTAAAACATAAAAAATCTAATAAAGAACGGAAAGCTCACGTTAACGAGTTACTTTCTATTCCAGAATCCTCTGCTGCACGTCATTAAGCCTAACCAACGATGTAGTCATACAAGACTTATCCAACAACCCCGGACTATACCCCTTGAAATTAAGACCAACTTTGATACAAGCATCAACCTGGACACTTATCGCTCAAAATAATTACGAACCTCTATTAAATGAGTTCAATTATCTAAAAGAAAATGTGAAAAAACTTAATTACAACCTTCGCACCATCAAGAGACCCGAAATACCCCCCGTATGTTCATCATCCATTTGCCTCGATAGAAGGAACACTTATAAATCTAGAAATTACTCTAATTACGAATATTCCAATTACCTTAACATAATGAACACTTTGGTAACCGAAAATGAAAACCTCATTAAACACCTATTTCCAACACATCGAATCAAACGAGGAGCCATCGATGGTTTAGGATCAATAATCAAATTTGTAACGGGCAACCTAGATGCAGAAGATGGACAGCGATATGAAAATATGATAAAAGAACTTCAAGAAACCTCCAAAGAACATGAGAAAATTATGGAACATCAAGCATCCCTACTTTTAACAACAATCGAAAAATTCAATGAAACCATTAAGGATTTGTACTCGAACCAAGACTTTATTACAAATAAATTAGAAGAAATGCGAACCTCTCTACAAAAAGTAGTAAGACAAAGCACAGAAATCGTAGATGCTCAAGGACTAATGAATCAAATGATAGCCCTTCTTCAACTAATTCTAATAAAATTAAAAGATCTGCAAACAGCGTTTGTATTTGCAAAAACAAATGACCTACATCCCGCTCTAATAGGAGATGAAGACCTAACCCAGGGACTACAATTTATAGAAAATAAGCTGTTAATGGAATCACAAGAAAATAATATCAAAAGATATTTATCTTTACCATATCCCATCGATAAGACCCAAATTCTTAATTACGAAAAAATCATAGATGTAAAAATCTACCAAATCAAAGCACAAATTACATTCATTCTTGAAATACCTCTTATCACAAAAACCAAATACCTAAGGTATAAATTAATTCCTATTCCCATTTCTACCAATAATAATTTTCATATGATCTTACCACATTTCAATCAAATCCTTCACTCTGAAAAAGAAAGTATAACCATAACAGACAATCAGTGCCTCGAAATAAAAGAAAATGAATATTTTTGTAAAAAATCAACACCACTTTCGATACCTAATAAACTGTTATGTGAAACACAATTGTTGTCTTTTATACTTAACAAAACATGTAACATGTATTCTTTCAGGCTTGATCACTATAAGATAATTTAAATAATAGATAACCAATGGATTATCGCAACTCCTTATCAGATAATTATCACTGTAAAATGTGCCCTTAATGAATATAAAAAACATCTAATCGGCACCAAAATGTTAATCATACCCAGCTCTTGTTATGTTGTTGTACAAGAAAATGAGTTATTAATTAATCATAATATTAACGTAGATATTAAAGATAGTTATTTACCACATATTGATGCTTTAGATTTAAGTCTAACCCCTAAGCAAGAAATTAATCAAATCAATTTAAAACATGTCAATCTACATGATTTACAATCAGTCAAAGAGGAATTAAAACAAGTCCCTAAGGACATCCAAAATATTCATAAGACACATCATTTGGCCATTGGATCGATAAGTACTAGTTTATTGATATGTATGCTTATAATAATTATTGTCGTCGTACTTATGTGTAAACGTAAATTCCTTTACCAAAAAGTTATTCATAAAATTAATAACATGAAGAATACTGAAATTGAATTAATTGGAAAACCACATGCTGTGCCATTAGCACATGTTGTCGAAAGTCGAAATTAAAAAATAAAAATTTTCCAAATTTATATTTCCATCTAAGGGTGAAGGAGTTACGTACCTAGAATAGTAACGCTAGATAAATATGAAACCAAGATAAAACTGCATTCTGCAGTCTCTGCTACTTTCGTTTATATAAGCATTTTACACGCTATTAGTTAGTTAGTTATGCTAGTTATGCTGTTAGTTTAAGCTCTGACATTGCTTTTGTAACATTTTAATGTAACTCCGTTTTAATTAAAAATAAATGTTATTATTTTTAATTAGTTTCTCGTTAAAACTCGTAACTCTATACGAAAAAGGTATCGGGTAAACTTTAACATTAAATGGAGCTTTGTCATCTACTTCAAGTTTATGTATGTGATTTCTTGCTACACACGGTTTTTCATTTATGAGGTCAATATTTTCACGTACCAGGTTATTTAATTGTACTTTATATTTCCAACAAGGGATTCCTATCTGCTCCTCCTTTATAAAGTCACTTATGACATAATTATTTATTTTAATATTATTATTATTATATAATCCATCTTTTGTCCATTCTATTTTATCATTATTTATTATAATACATTTTAATTCGCCGTCAACTTTAACCCTTTCTTGTTCTATGAAATCTATGCCAATTATAAAATCTAACTGTAACTCTGGTACGACCAAAAATCTTGTCACATAACTTTTACTTCCTATTGTAACATCTAAATTCACAGCTTTCGATATAGTAGAAACTTTTTTCTTTGTTGCAGACAACAACTCCAATTTCCCTATTTTAATTAAATGTTTTTCAGTTAAAGTTTTATTTTCCAAAATTATTTTTTCTTTGACTAAAGACGCTTGCGCTCTTGAGTCAATTAATGCCAAATAAAATTTGTTACTAAAATTTAGAAGAATTTAGGTGACCATATGTGCTTGTTAAAAACAAACAATTATAAATTATTAAATAAACGAAATTTTTATAAAAACACAAATTGTTCTGTATGAACTTACATCACCATCATCTTACTTTCCTCTCTCTCTATAATTTAACAGATTGTTATGTCCATAATCTCTGATTCCAGCAACAGTAATCGTATATCTTTGGTCCATTTTTACCATAAAAATTATGAAGTATTTATTATTGTTTCCTTTCGATTCTTGCACACCTTCTAACTGACGTGTCCCCATTATTGGCATCATGGTACACCTTGATAAACCATTAACACTTACGTTCTCCAATTTTTCTTCTATTGTCTCAAGTTCCTCATCATGGTTTCCATTTTCTTCTTGTGTCTTTGCCCCAATAATTGTTAGTTTATTTTCATTTTGGTTTACTCTATCTTCAATTTCTAGTTGTTTTCCATCTAATTTTACCTGCTCATTTTGTATCTTAACTTGTTTTTCTTTGATTTGTACATGTTCAATTTCCAATGCAACGAAAGCTTCTTGTATTCCTACTAATTTCTCTGTTGTGTTATGTTGAGCCTGTTTTACACTTAACACCTCATTATTTAATTTTTCCAATTTACTGCCAGTTTTTTTAGTAACTTCTTGTATGTTTTTAACAATTCGGTCTTCCAAACTTTGGATCTGCTGTTTAACATTGTCGTCTAACTTCTTTTCCAAACTGTCCATTTTCTCATCTATTTTCTTCTCCATACTCTCTTTAGTTTCTCTTGCGGTCTCTTCTATTTTCTTAGCCATACTCTCTTCCATTTTCTTAGCATTATCTCTTGCAGTCTCTTCCATACTCTCTTTAGTTTCTCTTGCAGTCTCTTCCATACTCTCTTTAGTTTCCCTTGCAGTCTCTTCTATTTTCTTAGCCATACTCTCCTCCATTCTTATCATCAGTTGCATCAATGTATTCAAATTCACTTCTTTTGGTACTTCTTTTCCTTGTTCTGGTTCATTTTGTACTTCTTCCTGTACCTCTTCTTGCCCCTGTTGTTCTATAACTGCTATTACTTCTTCCTCTCTTATATGGTCTTCGTTGTCACCTTCTGAATTTGATTCTTCTGCATCAATCTTCCTTATCGAACTTCTTAACATCATTCTGCGATTTTCTTCTGTCATTTTTTTATCAAAAAATCACCCTTTTAAATCTATCAGAAAACTAAAAAAAACTAGCTACTTGGGTTCTTTATTAAATGAGTTCACTGTTGAAAACTGTATCCCGACATTTACCAAAATGCTACGGTGTACATCAACGAGCCCCACGTTGTTAGGTGCCAATTTTAATTGCAATGATATGCGTGGTCTTGTGACTACTAGAAAACAAATCCCTAAACTGTTTGCAATTCACGCAATTAAATTTAACTTTCTATGAGACTCTTCTAACTTTCTCAGGGTCGTTATCTAGCTTGTAAAATAAGTTATGTAAATTAATTTATAATGGAAATAAACACACACAACGATATCAACTTTACAAAATAAGGTTTTATTAAATAACTGAATTTTTAAATGTGTTTTCCGAAAAATTAAATGAGTTTTATTAATTACAATCGTCTTTTTTTAAAAATAAACACTTATCTTAGCGTCTCCTTATTAGGATATTCTTCGCTCGAGCAAAACGCTGAGTGTCCAACTTTTATTTCGCTCTGCTGGTTTCTCAAGTAACCACAGATACTCGCCTTTACTCTGAATCTTCTTCTGTTCTGTTTTATTTTATTTCCAAATTGGTTTTACCACCATCACAAACGAACAAACTTCTTCGATCGCCTTTAACTTGTAATACTTCTGGTTTTTTTATAATTCGTTGTTACTTCTTTGTATTTTTCTCATTTATTCTCGTAATTACTTTTATATAACTTTTAGACCCGTTTTTCCTCTTTTTTCTTTCAGAGGATCTCAATTCTTTGTATTTATTTACACAGACGAGCCGTAATTAACTAAACAAAATCTCTCTTCTTTTTTCTTCCTTCTTTGATTTTCATTTTTATAACAAACAAATAAATCTCATATCCATGAGTATCCCTTTTATACGTTTGTGACATTTGTCACTGACATCCAAACTGACATTTATCGACGCACAAATCAAGTAACTCTAAAACTTCTTATAAATTAAATCTTTTGAACAATTCTGAACTAAATTATAATTACAACTAACATAAATAAAAATTCGTATCAATCTGTTGTGTTTTTCGTTTCTTTCAGTAAAAACAAACCATATGAAAAATAACAATTATTTGAGTTTATAACAAGAATTATAGCAAAACTACGCAACCCTGAGTTTAAAAGTTAGAGTATCAAAACCTTACATAAAACTCCAATCACAAATAGAATTGCAGCAAGCATTTCAAAAACTGCTCTCCAGGAATCACAATACTCCAGACAAATCAAACACCTCTAAATATCATAGCACTATACAGGAATACTTAAGTAAACTAGATCCAACACAGGCCACGGACTATTCGCTGTGGAAGGCGACCAAACAATTCAAAAGACCGCAGGCTACAATAGCGCCCGTGAAAGCTGCAGATGGTAACTGGTTAAGAAGCAATACGCAGAAGGCTGCGGCGTTCTCTGAGCACCTCTCGAAGGTATTCCAACCGTATAATACAGAAACCACTCCTGAAGATGAAAATCAAATTGAACTAATGCTTGGCTCACCTTTTCAAATGTGCCTACCAACAAAGCATATCAAAACTGCAGAAGTTGAGACAGTTATCTATAAAGAACTAAACCTAAAGAAAGCTCCAGGGTTTGATCTCATCACAGGGAAAGTCTTACAGGAAGTCTCGGAAAAATGTATAAAAATCATTACGTATATCTTTAATGCAGTGTTAAGAGAGGAATACTTCCCCAACCAATGGAAAGTAGCCCAAATTATAATGCTTCCCAAACCGGGTAAAAACCCGATGCATTTAGAATCGTATAGGCCCATACGCCTAGTACCCCTTTTGTCCAAAGTCTTCGAGAAACTCCTGATGAAAAGATTACAACCAGTAATGGAAGAAAAAAACATAATTCCCAAACATCAGTTCGGGTTCCGAACAATGCATAGAACAACTGAACAAGTGCGCCGAATTATTAAACAAATAAATCAAGATCGTTTGACAGAGTTTGGCACAGAGGACTATATCACAAGATGAAATCCAAACTACCACATCAACTATATAACATACTAAAATCCTTCCTTACTTCTAGACAGTACTATGTAAAATATCAGGATGCATATACTGACCTATACACAATATCATCTGGCGTCCCACAAGGCAGTGTGCTAGGACCGACACTTTATCTAATTTACACAGCAGATTTACCAGTATCTGAAACAACTACCACAGCCACATTTGCAGACGATACTGCTGTCTTAGCATCACACAATAATCCTATCTCTGCCACACAGAATTTGCAAGCACACCTAAATGACATCGAAACTTGGCTACAAAAATGGAAAATCAAAGCAAATGCAGACAAATCAGTTCATGTTACATTTACAATGAACAGAAGTAACTGTCCTCCAGTAACGCTTAACGGGCTGCAATTACCTCAAGCAGATGAAGTTAAGTACCTTGGTTTCCACCTGGACAGGAGAATGACATGGAAAAAAACACATATTCAATAAACGCAAGCAACTAGGAATCAAATTTAGAACAATGTATTGGATGTTAGGAAGACAATCGCGGATGACATTAGAAAGTAAACTGCTCCTATACAAAACTATGTTGAAACCGATATGGACATACGGGATAGAGCTATGGGACACAGCCAGTAACTCCAACTTAGAAATCCTCCAAAGATTCCAAAATAAAATACTTCGTGTAATAGTTAACGCACCATGGTACGTGCCTAATACAATAATTCACAGTGACTTAAAAGTTTCGCTAGTGCGTGATGTAATCAAAAAGTTCAGTGTAACTCATAATGCTAAACTTCAAGTGCATCTAAATGATCTGGCAACCACACTGTTAGACGACGAAGGTGAAGTCAGAAGATTAAAAAGGTTCAAACCATCGGATCTTCCAACCAGGTTCGATTAGAATACATCATATCAAAATTTAATTTTATTTAAGTTTATTTAAGCTGTACTATACATAAGTAACTATTAGTTAGTAGCTAATATGGAGGACCTTCAGTGGAAGGCTCTCTGCATGTCTCAAGATTACCTTCATTGTGTAAGCAATTAGTCATAACAAATACTCATTATCTGTACTAAGGATAGATTGTATAATTAGTTGAGTTATATATAAAAAAAAAAGGAAGTACATAGCCTCATATCATCGCAATACATACTAGTCGTTATGATACAATTTAAAAAAATAAAATAAAAAGATCGAACAGGTATTATGTGCGCCATTTGCGTTTCAAAATATTCAGTGATGTTGTAAAGTCCCATACTTCGAATTCATTGAGTTTTCTGGTTGCATTTGGTAAAGCAGTGTTAGAAAACAAACCTTTAAAATATAGAAAAAAAACAATTAATATAGATAGTTAAACAGTGATATAATTACCCACCTTTGTCCGGTATTTCCCAAACCACTAAACTATATTCATGGCCAAGATGGAGTGCGCGACTTTTGATCGGAGTTCAAAAGAAACTCTTTTTAAAAAGTATTTGCTTTATTTTTACACTTAAACAATTATACAAATAGTGGAGAATTAACATGTGTCGTTTACGACTTCTGAATACATTTCTGAATTCTATGCTACCAATTACCTGCCTTCTGAAGCTTCTGCTTATCGCTTGTAACTTTATAAGATAATGCTATCAAAACCACTTCGTCTAGGAATTACTTACTCATCACATCTAATTCATATAACTCCTCCATCCTTAGTTTATTTTACGTCTTTTAATTGAAATTTAAAAGAAAAGTAAAATATTACATTAAAATTTTGCTTCTGCTAGTTGATTTGATTGAGCGTTTTTGTTATTTATTAAATTGGTTAGTTTATCTATTAGAAGTGGCTTTTTACAGTAACACAACAAACTTAAAATTATAATGATTATAGTTATTACAATGGTTAGGGCTAAAGCAACAATTGTCATGATTGAATATGACTTCTTATCTACACTATCAGATTCTAATAAAGTTTGTTCATTTTGAAGTAGGGCTTGGTTGTTGACAATATTTCTTGTATTTATAGGTAGAAGATCCAATGGTTTTATTTTGTTCGAATTTGTTATATTCATTTCTAATTTATTAATACTGGGAATTTTTATCATTTCATTTTTATTGGAAATAACTTTCATGCTGAATAAAAGGGTTTTGTGATTGATTAGTACAGTACAATCGGTAGTGAGGTGTACTGAATTGGATTTTTCTAAGAATTTCTTATAGTTTTGATTTTTACAATTGATTTCAAGCAATATTTTGTCAGGCGTGGTGATGAGCCATGTAGATATATCGGCCTGTACGATTTTTAAATCAATTAGTTCAAACAGGTAGGGATTGCAGGATTGGTTTTTTGAGAAAGATAGAAGTTGCGTCTCGCAAATCTTACCATTTGGTATATAGAAATGATCTTTCTGATTACAAAAATATTGATTGGGTGTTATCAATTGACATTGATTGATATTAATGGGCATGGATTCAAAACTATTAAATAAAAGCATATTATATGTGGGTATTATCATTCGGTAGAGGTTTCTATCCATATAGATTGGGAATGGTATCAGCTCGATTATTTTGAAATTTTGATTCTTTTTGACAAGCGGAATCTCAAATATAAAGGTTATTCTATTTTTTATTTGGTACGCTTTGGTAACTATAATTTTTTCATATAGGTGAAGTGATTCTGGTCTTATTGTGAAAGGTAGTTCTAAATTGCTGTCTTGGTTTTGAGATAAGAAATTTTGAATAGTTTTTAGGTTTTTAAGATTTTCGTTTTCTAATAGGGAGAGATGCATTTGTTGATTTTGAGAGAAGGTAAGGGCATTCTCGAGCTCGGATCAATTATTAAAGAATAGTTGCAGTGAGAATAAGATTTCTATTAAGGTAATCTTAATGTTATCTATAGTGAATCGAATCTTCATATTTTTATTGTTTACTAAAATTTTATCAATATGATCAGTAAGTATCTTTTGGTTGGTACTCAAGGTTAATATGTCGTTCAGGGTCTCATTTATTATGTGAGTGTGTTCCAGTAAAATTTTGGAATTTAGGTCGGTTTTGTCAGATAATTTTGTTATGGTTTCTTCATATCTTTCCCCATCTTCTGAGTCTAAATTTCCGGTTAATAATTTTATTATTGTTTCGATACCGTTTACGAGTCCACGCTTGGTTTTAGAGCTAATATCAGGGAATATCTGTTGCTTGATTTGATCGAGTTTCTTATATACTCTTGTACCGTGATTAGAAGATTATGGAATGGTAATTTGGTATTAAAACTAGCGTCAACTTTAGCAAGCTCTATTTCATTAACAAGCATATTTACATTATTAATAAGCGAATTATAATTATTGATTATAGTTTCATAGTCAATGATTTGGATTAGTGTTCATATGTTTTCCTTAATTAAAGCATTACCTAGGTGTTGGGGATAAACACCAGGATTATCCGATAGATCGTTGATAGTGACGTCTCCATAGGTGAGTCCAAGTAAGTACGTTATTTTGATGACGTAGAAGTTCCTGCATCAGACAAAATGAATTTAGTGGTCTTAAGTTCGTTTGCGTGACGTTTAATTATTGCGTCAGTTACTACGTCTTTGAGTTCGTATACGTCATTTTCTAGAATTTTTATTATTTTAAACGGGCCTTTGAATTTGCTTAGTTTTTTATTTCTAACTTCTGTTTTTAAGTACACTTTCTGGTTAAGCGAAAAGGTGGGATTTTTGCGTAATTTATTAATTTTGTCGTTTCGTTTCTCTTTCGTCCCTTGTTGTTTGTCTTGCAAGCCTTGGTATAGATTTTCCATGAGTTTCTTATGGTCTGTGACATATGTCTCATAGTAGCGTTGGTCACATAGCTTATAGGGGTCGTGTGTTTCGGTATGGCCAAATAGAATTTCGTTAGGGGTGCGATTTAAATTTGAATGGATCGTGTTGTTGTACGCCATTATGCAATAGGGCATTCTTTTTGCTTCTTGAACGTTTTTTATTAATCTAAAATGTTCTAAAAGGGTTGTATGTAAACGTTCTATATTTGAGTTTGACACGTGGTGTCTGGGGGTAGTATTATGCAGTGTTACGTTATGTAATTTTAAAAATTCTTTAAGGGTTGCATTATTAAATTCTTTATCTGCGGTTATTTGCCGGGGTATCATATACTGCGTGAAATATTTAAATAAGGCATCTGTTATATCAATTTGGTTGCTAGATTCTAGTAAATAAGCTTGTGCATACTTACTGAATGTGTCTATTATTGTAAGATATTTAAGTCTATTGACCTGAAATATGTCGATATTCAAATGTTGAAAAGGTCTGCTAAATGTTTCGGTGAGGTTAAGGGGAAGTTTATGTGGTTTGCGATTATATTTTTCAGTCTGACAGATATCGCAATTATTTATGTAATTGTCAATGTCCTTATTTATAGTTTTCCAAAAATACTTGCGCTTAACATGTTCTTGGGTTTCTAATATGCCACGGTGATTTGTTTTGCCTAAATGGTAGTCTTGAATTAATTGGAGTCTTGTCTCTGTATCCGTAACGTATATAACTGTATTGGTACATTTATGGAATTTCGGGGAGTTTTCATTTGAGATTTCGAAAATAAATTTTGAAAAATCTTCAAACAGGTCTTCATTATGGAAGAGACAAAAATAGTGGGTGTTTGGTTTACAATGTTCCATTAGTAGTGTCGTGAAACGTTCTATGATACTTGCTTGTGTAACAAATATTGCCATATGTGTGTAACCGTCAAAGGTGGTAATTCTGATAGGTTTAGGTAAAGTTGCAGAAAAGAATTCTATCTGATTTTTGTGGTATTGAAGTGGTAGTTCACTAAAGTCCATGGTAGGGGTGGAACTCTCTTGGGAATGTATACTGTCCGATTTTGAGACGACATGCCTTTCATCACATCCAGGTGAAGGCATAGATGATTTTTGCTTTGGTCCAGGTAACGGTGGTCTGACTTGTATGTCTGATATAATTTTGATTTTTGGCGTTACCTCGTTGTCGGGTTTATCGAGTTGTTCTGGTAACTGCAAGGTTGGAATCGTGAATTCTTCAAGGTCGGGGGGTTCATTTATATTAGGCAAAATAGATATAGTATCAAAATTTGGTTCTGGGGTGTCGAGTCGGTCTATGCTCAATGGCTTAATTAATACGCGACTAAGGCAGTCGGCGACTTTATTTTGCTTGCCAGGTAAATAATGTATAGTGAAATTATACTCTGATAATTTTATCGTCCATCTTGTTAATTTTGAATTTATTTCTTTAAGATTTTGAATCCAGACAAGTGGTCTGTGGTCTGTGAAAATTTTAAAGTGTACACCATATAAATATGGTCTAAACTGTTTTGTTGCCCATACTATGGCCAAAAGTTCTCTTTCTATAGTTGAATAGTTTATTTCAGCTTGATTAAGCGTACGTGAGGCGTAACATATTGGTTTGCTATCTTGAGTTAATACAGCGCCAATAGCGAATTTGCTAGCATCTGTGGTTAACTCGAAAGGTTTTGAAAAATCAGGGTAGGCTAATACCGGGTCGTTAGTCAAAATTGTTTTGAGTTTTTCAAACTGTTGTACGAAATTTTGATCATGTCGTATGACAGAGTCTTTTTTTAAACATTGAGTTAAAAATTTAGTAATTTTGGCGAAATTTCTTATAAATTTCCTATAGTATCCTAACAGGCCGAGGAATGATTTTATCTCTGTTCTCGTTTTAGGAAGGGGGAATTTAGTAATGGCAGCTATTTTATCTGGGTTAGGTTTTATTCCGTCTTTAGTGATTATGTGTCCTAAATAATTGATGGTTTTCTTTAGGAACTCGGATTTATCGAGTTGTATTTTGAGATTGGATTTGCGGCATCGTTCGAAGACGTTTCCTAATTTTGTGAGATGTTCTTGTAACGACGTGGAATAAATAATGACATCGTCTAAATAGACCATGCATTGGGCAGGTGTGAGCCCGGCTAATGCTTGGTTCATAATTCTTTGAAATGACGCGGGGGCATTTTTGAGCCCAAAAGGCATTCGTCTAAAATGGAAGTGTCCTTCCTCAGTACTGAACGCGGTTTTTTCACCGTCTTTATCGTCCAGTTCTATCTGGTGAAAGCCAGATGCTAAATCTAGGGTGGTGAAATAGTTTGCCTTTCCTAAATTGTCTAATACTGTCTCTATGTTCGGTAAGGGGTATTTGTCCTCAATGGTGTTTTCATTTAGCTTACGGTAATCGATGACAATTCGCCATTTTGTTTTTCGGAATTTTCTATTATATTTTCAGCTAACATTTTTGAAATTTGTTTTTTGACTTCCTCTCTGTGGACGTGGGGATATCTATAACTTTTAGTATATATAGGCAGTTCGTTTTTTGTACGAATGCGATGTTTTGATAAATTTGTAACTGTTAGGGGAATTTTAGGGTGATTTAGGGTCTTTATATTGAAAACATATGTTATTGATTGCACTTCGTTCTTCCTCGTTTAAATGGGATGTATTAATTTTTTTTTAAGTTTTCGTTCAGAAGTTGATTGTGTATTTTGGGATTTATATTGTCATCAATATAGTGGTTATTCGTAATGATGTTTTTGTCATACTTTACACCGTGTAATGAGTCATTTGCGTCGGGATCGTCTGTCACGTCACTTTGTTTCTTAATATAGTCGTCTAATATTAGGGGGTTATATATTCTAAATTGGTACTCTTTATCAGAGGTATTGACAGCTGTAGTATGGCATATACCATTATGTACTTTTACTAAAGAGGTGGGGGTGTAACAGAATTTATTAAATTTTACTTTTTCGCAGAGGAAAGTTCCGTTGCGATTAGTAACAGGCAATGATATTCTACATTCGGTTCTTGCCGGTAAAAATAATCTTTTGATTGGTTCTACCTGAGGTATAACCTTCGAGAAATTACACTGATTTCTTTTTTGTTTTTCTTGTTGACTTTTCGAATTGTTATAAAAGAAAGGTACTGTGGTATTTTCTGTTTGTACGTGGAGCCAATTGAAGTCTATGGATGCATTTAGATTCGCCAGTAAATCTGAGCCAATAAGTCCAATATATTGGGGGTTAAAATCGTATAGGTAGCAGGTATGTGTGCCTGGGTCATGAAATAGTTGGTTAATAGGTATGTCTGCAATTTCATTGTGGCTGGTTGTACCATGAGACGTGGTAATTGTAAAATTGTACTTATAAATTTTATCGGGAAAATAGGTTTTTGCAAATGAGGGTGAAATCAAGGTGCGGGTGCTGCCTGTGTCTATAAGGAGCTTATCTCCTGTAGCTGGTATTATTACAAAAGGTAAATTAGATTTTATTGAATTTAGGTTAAATGTTTCAACGTTTTCCGAGGCCTTTAATGAAAATTTTCGTTTTCATTATCGGTTTCGTCATAATAGTTAGTACAGTCCGTGTCATTGATAGGGTGTTCGTCACCTTCAGTTTGTTCGTGAAACTCGTCATTGTTTATAAAATTGTATTGATCGAACTCTTGTGAATATTGGTCATAATTAGAAGGGTTGTTTGTAAGTAAATGCATTATTCAAAGGAAATTTAAAAATTATTTTGAGGATTATTCGGAAACCTCGGTGGGGGACTGTGTTGTTGTGTCTTAAATTGATTCTGAAACTGAGGAGCATAATTTGGATAATAAGGGAGAGATTTTGAAGTATTATACTGTCTTTGGTCCTGTTGGGGGTTTTTTGTATTAGGGTTAGCAAGAGGTCGAGTAATTGATTGAGAGTATTTAATGTCCATCTCATCTCGAATGATATTAATTGCAACTTCCAAATTTTGTGGGTTACGTGATCTAATCAAAGTACCATATGGTTCGGTTAGACCTGATACTAAGGTTCTTAAAGCTAAGGCTTTGGCATTTTGTAGTTTATAATTTATTATTGCCCGTGGGTCAGGGCTCAATGAAATTTTGGCATTAAAGGTTGCTAAATGAGCTCTTATTCTGTTGTAAAAGTCAATTGGGGATTCTTTAAACTGCTGTCGCATTTTTGCTAAGTCGATGGTTAAATTAAGCTCGCTTCTTTGATCTCCGAATGTCTCTATAAGGGTTTGTTTTAATTCGTTCCAGGTATCATAGTTATAACCTGTGACAGCTTCACTAGCTCTCTCTCTTAATTTATTACGAGCTGCTGATATGAGATATTTATTAATATAAGGAATAGGTTGATCGGGAATCAAAGGCGCTTGAAATTGAAGTATTATGACTTCAATGGACCTGATAAATTCGGGCAATGACTGAGGGTCTCCACTGAAAGTTGGGACATCGTTAAACACTTGTGGTACAAAACCATTGGGGAATAATGGTGGTAAAACCATTATTGGAATCTGATTTACAGGTGCGTTGGTACCAAAATTAAGTATTGCAGGCCGCAAATTTAAACGTTGTAACGGAGCTACTATGTCAAGATCTTCATCACTTGACATTTACTAATGACGCTTCACTATTATTATTAATTAAAGTTCAGTTTTATTTACGTTAGGGACCTAAAAGCGATCAAGTTACCTACACATTGACTATTAGTTAGTTGAGATTATTTTTAAGCATTCCTATTAAATGCTCTCAACGTCTCGCTTACAATAGTCAACTTGCTCTTATAATTAAAATACAATTGTTAATCAGTTAAAGATAAATCCCAGGTAATTGTCTATCAATGTATCGGTAAAATCAATCAATGACTGAGTAAATGTATATCTTAAACTAAGTTTTCTAAAATTATGTTAGTATTGATTTTAGTTACTTTTTTAAAACACTTTTCACTTAACAACTTTTGCAAAAACTTACTTCATGTTTTCTTGAATTTTTCTGTTCTTAATTATGGATGTACTTCGGTTCGATTGTTAATCCGCTATCGCTGTTGATACGATGCTCCTTGGTTGGGCTGGCTACTTGATTGAGCGGTGATCTCGATGATCAGGAGAAGTCTTGGAACCCTTCGGCGATTTTTGTCCTACAGGTGCCTCTGCTTCTTAGGTGTTGGCGGGGAAGGCAGAATAATGCTGTTGTTGCTATGCGATGAATAGAGATGTAGGTGTGCCTTCCTTCTCGAGCAGTGGTTCTTATTTTTGATTAACCATTAAAATGGAAATCTTTTGGAAAAACAATTTGTTTTTAAAGATTTCAAAAATCCACCACGACTGCGCCACTTTTGATCGGAGTTCAAAAGAAACTCTTTTTAAAAAGTATTTGCTTTATTTTTACACTTAAACAATTATACAAATAGTGGAGAATTAACATGTGTCGTTTACGACTTCTGAATACATTTCTGAATTCTATGCTACCAATTACCTGCCTTCTGAAGCTTCTGCTTATCGCTTGTAACTTTATAAGATAATGCTATCAAAACCACTTCGTCTAGGAATTACTTACTCATCACATCTAATTCATATAACTCGCGTAAACAAATGCACGCGCTGTTCACGTGAACGACTGCATTAAAATGCAGTGAACACTTGAACATGGCAATATTAAAGTTCAACACGCGACGACCGGGCGTTTGCTTCAGGAATAAAATAATAGTAGCGGGCAAGATTTGCAACCAAACACTAAACGAAAATGTTTTGGAAATGAATAGACTGTAGGAGAAAATTTATAATCTTCATAAACCGAACTCAAACATTTGGACTAGCACCATCACAAATAAGAGTCAGCTGGCGCGCTTTCTAAAAATTATCGAAAAGTTACGATTTTTAAACGCACCAAAACGAATACTTTGATTTCTTTTTTGAAATTGCTTCATTTTAAAAAAGAAGGTTATTTTTACGAAAAAAAAGGGGGGGTTAATTTTCGTCATTTTGCAATTATTTAATTGGGTGGGGGACAATTTAAGGCGATTTGGAGATGTTAGCAAGCAGCAAGCTATGTCGCTGTCCGCAATGGTCTGGTTATGAAGAAAATCAGACCAGCACACATACGGTATGGTTTAAACAATGGAATGGTTTGTTTAAAGAAAACTTATGTAAAATTGTTCTTAAGGACTTAATTTGACTATTTACTTTCTCACCGTAGTAACTAATTTAGCTTGAAAGTATATAAAGATCTGTTAGAAATTTGGGTTAATAAAAGAATTTGATTAAAAATATAAGGGACCTCAAGAGACTTATTGGCTGATTGGTTGAGAACAATAATTTTTTTCCTTGTTTTTTTCTTGACTCGTAAGGTAATTGTGCACTTAACAAATAGTTATGTAGCAAAACAAATTACAAATCAACACCCATTGATTTGGTCAGGGTCACGGCCTACGTTTCTCATTGTTTTCAACGCCAACAGCATCAGCAGGTTAAATAAGGTATCGCATGTCTTCAGCTCTTGTAACAGCTGATGGAACTTTGTATTTTACAGTAGGTGTGCTCTCCTAAATTCCTGAATTAGTAACCGTACCAAGTTGTGCAAAATTCTAATTTAGGTGATTTCTCGATTAGTGCAAAAAAATTATGATTATTATGGCCATCACATGTAGAGAAGGTTAGATTTAATAATAACGGTAATTTAAAAATTGTATTACATTTTTTTAATACCCATTAGATCGGGACATGCAACACAAGTATAACTAGAGCTTAATTTGGAAAACACGGAAAAGTAATATTTAACCAGTTTTATTAAAAGTTATCATCTTGATTGATGATTTATGATAACAGATAGCTTTAGACAAACCCCTCTCAACGCATTCTCAAACTACGAAGTGAAACTAAAATGATGATACCGTTATGATAGATATTATTACGGCATGTTGTTTTTATTTTGAAAAAAATTCCAAGATCCATTAATATGCTCGAACAGCAGCTTACTTTGAATATCCTTATGCATATCAACTGAAATTTAACTTATGAATACATTAATAACAATTTAATCTAGGAGTAGATCCTTAACGGGGTTTTCGATAGGACTTTCTTAATCTCTTTATTACAGACAACAGCTGCTGCGTGAAGTTCCTTTTTTTAATATTTACCAAAATTGGGCAACTATGTTTATTTTATATTAAATATTATGATTTTAAATATTATTGGGCGAGCCAAAGCTGTTCCCATTTTGTGTTATAACCTTATACACGTTTAATGAGCGATCTGGCAACGCCGCTATTTATATTTAAACATAGAATTCGGTATTTTGGGGTACAAAATTTCTACAAGCTTCACATATTTGAGATTGAAATGGCAAATTCTTGAAAGTAAACGCATTCATTGTACTTCCACAAATTGTTAAAAAGACCTCCCACGATAAATAGGTGTACCGTAATAAACTTGCTCAATTGAGGACCTTTTCGGTGACATTGATGTACAGGTTTACTTATTCTTCCCACTTGTGTACGTGATTCGATTGTTAAGTATTATAAATAATTGTTCACTTATTTCAGTAGCGGAAAATAAAAGAAACCGCATTTACAGATCTGCACAGTAACCAATAGTAATTTGTATAGTTGTATGTGAAACAAGTTGGTAGCATATAATACCATCCAAATTAAAACAAATCAGTTTGATGTTGTTCCCTTTATTTAATTAATCACATTTTTATCGGGTCTTTAAAATTATTAAGTATTAGAGATACAGATTGATATTTAGACTAAAATAAATTGTCATCGTTAAGAGTACAACAGCAAAAGGTCGTTCATTTTCACCTTAGACACACAACTAAAAAGAAAAAAAGTATACGTCACTGGTGCTTCTATGATAGTTGATAAAAATTTAGAAAACATTACACACTGAGCGATAACTAAAAACCTTAATTTATAATTCAAGAGTACACGCAAATTAAAACACGTGTAACAATAAATTCGGGGTTTAAATTGCATCCTCTTTCGCTCTTAAAATATCAATTAGGAATCACTTTGAAAGGAAATATAGAGCGGTGCAATAACTTCTGACATAACCTAAAAGAAAGTGCTAGAAATCGGTTCAATTTTATTTTCTTAAACCAGATTTTTTTCCAGTTAATAGAACGACGTCGTACACAAAGTATAATACCAATTGTTGTACTATTTCATTCTATATTCGTACAAAACCGCCTTTGTCGTTTCAAAATTGGCTGGTTTTAGTAAATATTTCGAATAACTCTAATACTTTAAATTATTTTTTCTAAATTACGATTCATGATATGCTGATTAGACTCTGATCTTTTATTTATATATTAATTACATTTTTAACATTATATTTTCAACATTGAGCATTTCATTTATCCTGACATTTACTCAAAAATAAATAAAATTAGTATATAGTTTCAGATTTTAGAATTAATTTAGCTACAATTATTATCCAGGTTTGAATTTGTATTTTTAATTGCATCTTTGCGTAATTACGCATGTGCATATGTTAAATATTTCTGATTAAATTAATAATGAAGCTCTCATTAAGTTGATGAAGTTTTTAATGTTAAAGAGAGAGTGCAATATTCAAGGCTCGTTGTACGGCCTAGTGACAGTTTTTGCAATCGACCCACTTTAGTTGATTTTTAATTATTCTAATTCATGACGTAAAATTATATACACAGAACCTAAACATTTATTAATGTTTTACTTAGTTTTTAACTATATAATGACGTGTTTAATAAAAAAATTCGTTGTTACAATTTTAAACCATAAATTTAAGTTTTAAACGGGTAATATTTTGAATTTTTAGCAAAGCTCCCACTATCAACGTTAAATGTGGATTTTCCAATGTATTTGCATTTCTTACTTTTTAAATCATTATTTAATTTGTTAAATAAACTAATACACAATAAATGACCTTAACTTCGAAACGACATTTCAGTATACAAATTATAAATTTTGTATTTCGACTATTTATATTATAGGTTATTAACAGGTAATAAGTTAGTGTCTGCATGTTATAAAACTTATTTGTTTTTCATTTTACTTGAACAGTGTTTTCATCAAGGATCAAATCAAAACCAGAGATTACATTTTTCAAACCAATCCTTTCATACTTAGCGCTAGATCAAACACCCGTCACTTACGGATATTAAAGCATTTTTCTATTCAAGTTTTAATAAACTTCTCAATTTTTGGCAAAAGAAATTTTTAACACCATAAACATCAATCTAAATAATTCACTGCTAGTGACGATTGTATAAAAGAAGTTATTTTCGTGAAACATAATATACAAAGGTGCGTCGGTAACTCATTTCAAGTTCAAAATATTAATTATTCTGGTTTTACGTTATATTTACAATTTATTAAGGAACAGTCAGGCGACCTTTAAAAAAACTTCATCATCATCATCTTCAAGGTATAGGCCTTGTAGGCCTGTTCCGTCTTCATGTAAATTGGTCTGCCTATCTTCTTCTGGGTCTGCCTCTACTTCGTCTTCCTTCGGGTCTGTATTCATATAAGGACCTGGGGATTCGCTGGTTATCCATTCTAAGGACATGGTCGAGCCAATTTTGTCTATTTTCGTCGATTACTTCTAAGATACTGGTCATTTCAAGTTCTGCTAATATGTCTTCATTTCTTTTAAAGTCCTCCCACGTGTATCCAGCGGTGGGTCTTAAAAACCTCATTTCTGCAGCTTGAATCCTTTTTCTTTAACTTTGAGTCAGCGTCCAACATTCGCTTCCATATAGCAGCATTGGTCTCGCCATTACTTTGTATAGTTTTAACAGAGTATTTTTATTAGAATTTTTAAAAGTTTTCCTTATCGTTCCGCATGTTGCATCCCAGATAATTAAAAGTTGTTTTCTGTTCTATGGGCTTATCATTGAGTACTATTTTTGCTCTTAGGTGTTCTGGCCCTCTAAATGCGAGTATCTTTGTCTTTTCAGTTGATATTTCTAGCTGATATTCGTTAGCTATTTTATTTAGTTTATAGACTGCTCTTTGTAAGTCATCTTCTGATTCGGCAATTATTATTTGGTCATCGGCGAAAAGTAGAGTGTCAATATGTGTATTATTTATTTCAGTGTGCGTAGATAACGTACGCTGCCATCTATCGACCACTTCGTCAATATATATGTTGAATAGAGTGGGAGACAGGGAACACCCTTGCCTTACCCCACCGTTTATTTCTACTGTATCCTCCGACGTCTCCTTCTCAATCCTGAATCTTGTATTAGCATAGAGACTTTGAGCAACTCTGACGAGGTGTTGGGGGAAGCCTCTGCGGATCATAATTTTCCATAGTTTATTTCGGCTCAATTTATCGAAAGCCTTGACGTAGTCTATAAAAGCAATCAGAGTTGGTAAGTTATATTCACGTCGTTTTTCAATCATCTGGACTACTGAGAAAATGCAATCTGTAAACGAGCGTCCTTTCCGAAATCCATGTTGAGCTTCTCCGAGGATGTTCTCGCTAATAGCATTAATTCTTCTTGTGATGATCTTTGCAAATATTTTGTATCCAGTATTCAGTAAACTTATTCCCCTGTAGTTGTCGCATTTGGTCCTATCGCCTTTCTTAAATATTGGGGTTACCAAAGCTATTCCCCATTCTTCGGGGACATGACCTGTTGTCCAGCATATGTTCAAGAAATTTAATAGACGTGTAAGCAATTTATCAGAGGCGTTTTTGAAGAGTTCTATATTCAGTGCATCAGTTCCTGGAGCTTTTTTGTTTGCAAAACTTAGTATGGCTTCTATCATTTCATTTTTGGTTATCTGGTCCACATGCTCATTGATATCTGCAATTACATTATCTTCAGTGTCTGGTCGTAAATCGGTCCATAAGTTTTGGTAGTAATTGTTCCATATATTTACTGGGATTATGTTAAGTTGGAGTTGGTCTTTAACAGTTGAATTTAAGTATTTGAGGGCTTTATACGCTCTTTCTTGGCGATTGTATGTCATCCTCCAGTGTTTGGACATATCTGTTCCAACTCTGTCGTTTTAGATTTCTCACTTCCCTTTTAGTGATGGCACATTTTCGCATATATACAGTTCTATTCTCCGGTGTTGGGTTGTTCAAATAGTGTAGGTATGCAGTTTTCTTTTCGTTTATTATTTGTGCGATGTTTTCGTTCCATATTTTTAATCCGCGGTTTCTGTACAGCTTATATCTCGTACCCAAAGCTTCCGAGGCTGCCGTAGTTACTATGTTCTTAATCTCTTGCCATTCCAAATTGATGTTATTCTTTACTGGTTTTTGTGATGTATATGTATCTAATCTTGTTTTATATAGATATCGGATACCGTCTTCCTGCAGTAAATGTACTTTAAATATTTTTTTCCTTTCTGTTGCAATTGTGGTGTTTTTCTTCCATCTGGTTGGTAGTGCGATGTTAGATATTAGTAAGAAATGGTCCGATCTTATGTCATTACCTCGAAATACTCGTGTGTCTTGTACTGCATTACTTAGCTTTTTGTTTGTTATAATATAGTCAATTATAGAGCGGCTTCCTCTATCACTCCATGTATATTTGTGTATGTCTTTATGACAAAAGAAAGTGTTTGTTATTCGTAAAAAAACTTGCTAAACAAAAAAAAACCTGTAAAAAGATTATATAAGGTCAATAAATGTCAATCCAATTCTAATTCATTCAACCTCAAGTGGCTGCGTCAAATTGCCAGATGCTTTTACAGCGCGACTTTTGATCGGAGTTCAAAAGAAACTCTTTTTAAAAAGTATTTGCTTTACTTTTACACTTAAACAATTATACAAATAGTGGAGAATTGACATGTGTCGTTTACGACTTCTGAATACATTCTAAATTCTATGCTACCAATTACCTGCCTTCTGAAGCTTCTACTTATCGCTTGTAACTTTATAAGATAATGCTATCAAAACCACTTCGTCTAGGAATTACTTACTCGTCACATCTAATTCATATAACTCCTCCATCCTTAGTTTATTTTACGTCTTTTAATTAAAATTTAAAAGAAAAGTAAAATATTACACTAAAATTTTGCTTCTGCTAGTTGATTTGATTGAGCGTTTTTGTTATTTATTAAATTGGTTAGTTTATCTATTAGAAGTGGCTTTTTACAGTAACACAACAAACTTAAAATTATAATGATTATAGTTATTACAATGGTTAGGGCTAAAGCAACAATTGTCATGATTGAATATGACTTCTTATCTACACTATCAGATTATAATAAAGTTTGTTCATTTTGAAGTAGGGCTTGGTTGTTGACAATATTTCTTGTATTTATAGGTAGAAGATCCAATGGTTTTATTTTAATTGAATTTGTTATATTCATTTCTAATTTATTAATACTGGGAATTTTTATCATTTCATTTTTATTGGAAATAACTTTCATGCTGAATAAAAGGGTTTTGTGATTGATTAGTACAGTACAATCGGTAGTGAGGTGTACTGAATTGGATTTTTCTAAGAATTTCTTATAGTTTTGATTTTTACAATTGATTTCAAGCAATATTTTGTCAGGCGTGGTGATGAGCCATGTAGATATATCGGCCTGGACGATTTTTAAATAAATTAGTTCAAACAGGTAGGGATTGCAGGATTGGTTTTTTGAGAAAGATAGGAGTTGCGTCTCGCAAATCTTACCATTTGGTATATAGAAATGATCTTTCTGATTACAAAAATATTGATTGGGTGTTATCAATTGACATTGATTGATATTGATGGGCATGGATTCAAAACTATTAAATAAAAGCATATTATATGTGGGTATTATCATTCGGTAGAGGTTTTTATCCATATAGATTGGGAATGGTATCAGCTCGATTATTTTGAAATTTTGATTTCTTTTGACAAGCGGAATCTCAAATATAAAGGTTATTCTATTTTTTATTTGGTACGCTTTGGTAACTATAATTTTTTCATATAGGTGAAGCGATTCTGGTCGTATTGTGAAAGGTAGTTCTAAATTGCTGTCTTGGTTTTGAGATAAGAAATTTTGAATAGTTTTTAGGTTTTTAAGAAGATTTTCGTTTTCTAATAGGGAGAGATGCATTTGTTGATTTTGAGAGAAGGTAAGGGCATTCTCGAGCTCGGACCAATTATTAAAGAATAGTTGCAGTGAGAATAAGATTTCTATTAAGGTAATCTCAATGTTATCTATAGTGAATCGAATCTTCATATTTTTATTGTTTACTAAAATTTTATCAATATGGTCAGTAAGTATCCTTTAGTTGGTACTCAAGGTTAATATGTCGTTCAGGGTCTCATTTATTATGTGAGTGTGTTCCAGTAAAATTTTGGAATTTAGGTCAGTTTTGTCAGATAATTTTGTTATGGTTTCTTCATCTTTTCCCATCTTCTGAGTCTAAATTTCCGGTTAAGAATTTTATTATTGTTCCGATATCGTTCACGAGTCCACGCTTGGTTTTAGAGCTAATATCAGGGAATATCTGTTGTTTGATTTGATCGAGTTTTCTTATATACTCTTGTACCGTGATTAGAAGATTATGAAAGGGTAATTTGGTATTAAAACTAGCGTCAACTTTAGCAAGCTCTATTTCATTAACAAGCATTTTTACATTATTAATAAGCGAATTATAATTATTGATTATAGTTTCATAGTCAATGATTTGGATTAATGTCCATATGTTTTCCTTAATTAAAGCATTACCTAGGTGTTGGGAATAAACACCAGGATTATTCTATAGATCGTTGATAGTGACGTCTCCATAGGTGAGTCTAAGTAAGTACGTTATTGTGGTGACGTAGAAGTTCCTGTATCAGACAAAATGAATTTAGTGGTCTTAAGTTCGTTTGCGTGACGTTTAATTATTGCGTCAGTTACTACGTCTTTGAGTTCGTATACGTCATTTTCTAGAATTTTTATTATTTTAAACGGGCCTTTGAATTTTGTTAGTTTTTTATTTCTAACTTCTGTTTTTAAGTACACTTTCTGGTTAAGCGAAAAGGTGGGATTTTTGCGTAATTTATTAATTTTGTCGTTTCGTTTCTCTTTCGTCCCTTGTTGTTTGTCTTGCAAGCCTTGGTATAGATTTTCCATGATTTTCTTATGGTCTGTGACATATGTTTCATAGTAGCGTTGGTCACATAGCTTATAGGGGTCGTGTGTTTCGGTATGTTCTAAAAGGGTTGAATGTAAACGTTCTATATTTGAGTTTGACTCGTGGTGTCTGGGGGTTGTATTATGCAGTGTTACGTTATGTAATTTTAAAAATTCTTTAAGGGTTGCATTATTAAATTCGTTATCTGCGGTTATTTGTAGGGGTATCATATACTGCGTGAAATATTTAAATAAGGCATCTGTTATATCAATGTGGTTGCTAGATTCTAGTAAATAAGCTTGTGCATACTTACTGAATGTGTCTATTATTGTAAGATATTTAAGTCTGTTGACCTGAAATATGTCGATATTCAAATGTTGAAAAGGTCTGCTAAATGTTTCGGTGAGGTTAAGGGGAAGTTTATGTGGTTTGCGATTATATTTTTCAGTCTGGCAGATATCGCAATTATTTATGTAATTGTCAATGTCCTTATTTATAGTTTTCCAAAAATACTTGCGCTTAACATGTTCTTAGGTTTCTAATATGCCACGGTGATTTGTTTTGCCTAAATGGTAGTCTTGAATTAATTGGAGTCTTGTTTCTGTATCCGTAACGTATATAACTGTATTGGTACATTTATGGAATTTCGGGGAGTTTTCATTTGAGATTTCGAAAATAAATTCTGAAAAATCTTCAAACAGGTCTTCATTATGGAAGAGACAAAAATAGTGGGTGTTTGGTTTACAATGTTCCATTAGTAGTGTCGTGAAACGTTCTATGATACTTGCTTGTGTAACAAATATTGCCATATGTGTGTAACCATCAAAGGTGGTAATTCTGATAGGTTTAGGCAAAGTTACAGAAAAAAATTCTATCTGATTTTTGTGGTATTGAAGTGGTAGTTCACTAAAGTCCATGGTAGGGGTGGAACTCTTTTGGGAATATATACTGTCCGATTTTGAGACGACATGCCTTTCATCACATGCAGGTAAAGGCATAGATGATTTTTGCTTTGGTCCAGGTAACGGTGGTCTGACTTGTACGTCTGATATAATTTTGATTTTTGGCGTTACCTCGTTGTCGGGTTTATCGAGTTCTTCTGGTAACTGTAAGGTTGGAATCGTGAATTCTTCAAGGTCGGGGGGTTCATTTATATTAGGCAAAATAGATACGGTATCAAAATTTGGTTCTGGGGTGTCGAGTCGGTCTATGCTCAATGGGTTAATTAATACGCGACTAAGGCAGTCGGCGACTTTATTTTGCTTGCCAGGTAAATAATGTATAGTGAAATGATACTCTGATAATTTTATCGTCTATCTTGTTAATTTTGAATTTAGTTCTTTAAGATTTTGAATCCAGACAAGTGGTCTGTGGTCTGTGAAAATTTTGAAGTGTACACCATATAAATATGGTCTAAACTGTTTTGTTGCCCATACTATGGCCAAAAGTTCTCTTTCTATAGTTGAATAGTTTATTTCAGCTTGATTAAGCGTACGTGAAGCGTAACATATTGGTTTGGTATCTTGAGTTAATACAGCGCCAATAGCGAATTTGCTAGAATCCGTGGTTAACTCGAAAGGTTTTAAAAAATCAGGGTAGGCTAATACCGGGTCGTTAGTCAAAATTGTTTTGAGTTTTTCGAGCTGTTGTACGAACTTTTGATCATGTCGTATGACAGAGTCTTTTTTTAAACATTAAGTTAGAAATTTAGTAATTTTGGCGAAATTTCTTATAAATTTCCTATAGTATCCTAACAGGCCGAGGAATGATTTTATCTCTGTTCTCGTTTTAGGAAGGGGGAATTTAGTAATGGCAGCTATTTTATCTGCGTTAGGTTTTATTCCGTCTTTAGTGATTATGTGTCCTAAATAATTGATGGTTTTCTTTAGGAACTCGGATTTATCGAGTTGTATTTTGAGATTCGATTTGCGGCATCGTTCGAAGACGTTTCCTAATTTTATGAGATGTTCTTGTAACGACGTGGAATAAATAATGACATCGTCTAAATAGACCATGCATTGGGCAGGTGTGAGCCCGGCTAATGCTTGGTTCATAATTCTTTGGAATGACGCAGGGACATTTTTGAGCCCAAAAGGCATTCGTATAAAATGGAAATGTCTTTCCTCAGTACTGAACGCGGTTTTTTCACGGTCTTTATCGTCCAGTTCTATCTGGTGAAAGCCAGATGCTAAATCTAGGGTGGTGAAATAGTTTGCCTTTCCTAAATTGTCTAATACTGTCTGTATGTTCGGTAAGGGGTATTTGTCCTCAATGGTGTTTTCATTTAGCTTGCGGTAATCGATGACAATTCGCCATTTTGTTTTTCCGGATTGGTCTTGTTTTTTAGGGACTACCCAAATTGGTGCGTTATATGGACTTTCAGAATTTTCTATGATATTTTCAGCTAAAATTTTTGAAATTTTTTTTTTGACTTCCTCCCTGTGGACGTCGGGGTATCTGTAACTTTTAGTATATATAGGCCGTTCGTTTTTTGTACGAATGCGATGTTTTGATAAATTTGAAACTGTTAGGGGAATTTTGGGGTGATGAAACACGTCTTTATATTGAAAACATATGTTATTGATTGCACTTCGTTCTTCCTCGTTTAAATGGGATGTATTAATTTTTTTTAAGTTTTCGTTCAGAAGTTGATTGTGTATTTTGGGATTTATATTGTCATCAATATAGTGGTTATTCGTAATAATATTTTTGTCATACTTTACACAGTGTAATGAGTCATTTGCGTCGGGATCGTCTGTCACGTCACTTTGTTTCTTAATATAGTCGTCTAATATTAGGGGGTTATATATTCTAAATTGGTACTCTTTATCAGAGGTATTGACAGCTGCAGTATGGCATATACCATTATGTACTTTTACTAAAGAGGTGGGGGTGTAACAGAATTTATTAAATTTTATTTTTTTGCAGAGGAAAGTTCCGTTGCGATTAGTAACAGGCAATGATATTCTACATTCGGTTCTTTCCGGTAAAAATAATCTTTTGATTGGTTCTACCTGAGGTACAACCTTCGAGAAATTACACTGATTTCTTTTTTGTTTTTCTTGTTGACTTTTGGAATTGTTATAAAAGAAAGGTACTGTGGTATTTTCTGTTTGTACGTGGAGCCAATTGAAGTCTATGGATGTATTTAGATTCGCCAGTAAATCTGAGCCAATAAGTCCAATATATTGGGGGTTAAAATCGTATAGGTAGCAGGTATGTGTGCCTGGGTCATGAAATAGTTGATTAATAGGTATGTCTCCAATTTCATTATGGCTGGTTGCACCATGAGACGTGGTAATTGTAAAATTGTACTTATAAATTTTATCGGGAAAATAGGTTTTTGCAAATGAGGGTGAAATCAAGGTGCGGGTGCTGCCTGTGTCTATAAGGAGCTTATCTCCTGTAGCTGGTAGTCATTAGTACAGTCCGTGTCATTGATAGGTTGTTCGTCACCTTCAGTTTGTTGGTGAAAGTCGTCATTGTTCATCAAATTGTATTGATCGAACTCTTGTGAATACTGGTCATAATTATAAGGGTTATTTTCATGCATATACAATTCTTCTGAATTAAAATTCCGTTGGCCGGTTGCTTTGAAATAATTATTTTGCGATTGGTTGAAATTAGGACGTTTATTATTATTATTAAAATTTTGATTGGACGCATTTTGTTTAGGCACGGCGCCTCTTACGGTAGAGTCGACTTCCATGGGGGTCGCTGGGTTATTTGGCCTAAAAGGACCTTGATTAGGTCGAAAAACATTTTTATTAAAAGGTTTTTGCATGGGAAATTGTGCTGGAGCCACATTTTGAATTTGCATGGGTTGTTTGTAAGTAAATGCATTATTCAAAGGAAATCTAAAATTATTTTGAGGATTATTCGGAAACTTCGGTGGGGGACTGTGTTGTTGCGTCCTAAATTGATTCTGAGGAGCATAATTTGGATAATAAGGGAGATATTTTGGAGTGTTATACTGTCTTTGGTCCTGTTGGGGTTTTTTGTATTAGGGTTAGCAAGAGGTCGAGTAATTGATTGAGAGTATTTAATGTCCATGTCATCTCGAATGATATTAATTAAAGTACCATATGGTTCGTTTAGACCGGATACTAAGGTTCTTAAAGGTAAGGCTTTAGCATTTTGTAGTTTATAATTTATTATTGCACGTGGATCAGGGCTCAATGAAATTTTGGCATTAAAGGTTGCTAAATGAACTGGGGATTCTTTAAACTGCTGTCGCATTTTTGCTAAGTCGATGGTAAATTAATCTCGCTTCTTTGATCTCCGAATGTCTCTATAAGGGTTTGTTTTAATTCGTTCCAGGTATCATAGTTATAACCTGTGACAGCTTCACTAGCTCTCTCTCTTAATTTATTACGAGCTGCTGATATGAGATATTTATTAATATAAGGAATAGGTTGATCGGGAATCAAAGGCGCTTGAAATTGAAGTATTATGACTTCAATGGACCTGATAAATTCGGGCAATGACTGAGGGTCTCCACTGAAAGTTGGGACATCGTTAAACATTTCTGGTACAAAACCATTGGGGAATAATGGTGGCAAAGCCATTATTGGAATCTGATTTACAGGTGCGTTGATACCAAAATTAAGTATTGCAGGCGGCAAATTTAAACGTTGTAACGGAGCTACTATGTCAAGATCTTCGTCACTTGACATTTACTAATGACGTTTCACTATTATTATTAATTAAAGTTCAGTTTTATTTACGTTAGGGGGCTTAAAAGCGATCAAGTTACCTACACATTGACTATTAGTTAGTTGAGATTATTTTTAAGCATTTCTATTAAATGCTCTCAACGTCTCGCTTACAATAGTAAAATCAATCAATGACTGAGTAAATGTATAACTTAGAGTAAGTTTTCTAAAATTATGTTAGTATTGATTTTTGTTACTTTTTAAAACACTTTTCACTTAAAAATTTGTGCAAAAACTTACTTCATGTTTTCTTGAATTTTTCTTTTCTTAATGATGGATGTACTTCGGTTCGATTGTTAATCCGCTATCGCTGTTGATACGGTGGTCCTTGGTTGGGCTGGCTACTTGATTGAGCGGTGATCTCGATGATCAGGAGAAGTCTTGGAACCCTTCGGCGATTTTTGTCCTACAGGTGCCTCTGCTTCTTAGGTGTTGGCGGGGAAGGCAGAATAATGCTGTTGTTGCTATGCGATGAATAGAGATGTAGGTGTGCCTTCCTTCTCGAGCAGTGGTTCTTATTTTTGATTAACCATTAAAATGGAAATCTTTTGGAAAAACAATTTGTTTTTAAAGATTTCACAAATCCGCCACGACTGCGCCACTTTTGATCGGAGTTCATAAGAAACTCTTTTCAAAAAGTAGTTGCTTTATTTTTACACTTAAACAATTATACAAATAGTGGAGAATTAACATGTGTGGTTTACGACTTCTGAATACATTCTAAATTCTATGCTACCAATTACCTGCCTTCTGAAGCTTCTACTTATCGCTTGTAACTTTATAAAATAATGCTATCAAAACCACTTCGTCTAGGAATTACTTACTTATCACATCTAATTCATATAACTAGCGTGTAGAAAACGGTCCCAGTTCAAAAAATTTTTTTTGCATAATTAATTTAGTAATTGCAGTAACTAAGAAATGTTTTACAATGAAAACATTGTAAACCCACCGTAAAAAACAAAAGATGTGACAACAAAATATGACGTTTTTCCTAGAATTGTTGGATAACCTCATATTTTATGAGTACAATCAAGACGCTTTTTATTCATGAGCTTATAGCTTTTATTCCAAATGGTATAAAGTGAAAATAGAAAAAAGCAACATCAAATCAAATTTTTTAACTTTTGTTGAGTTTTGCGAGAAAAACTTTACATCAACAAAATTATTAAATTGATAAATAATTGAAAGATTAAATGTAAATATTATATTCTTTTAGCTAATTTTACTTGAAAACTAAAAATGATTTAAGTTTAAGTTTGTACGTATATTAGAAGATTTTTGTGACATAGCCTCAAATTTGTGAGACATGTTCATACGTATAATTCACTATTATACAATTTGCTTACATTATTAAGCAATGAATTAAACTTGGGTATAACAAGTACCCAACGTTTCAAGCTTCACCACAAAATTACAAATGTTTGAACACGTTTTAGAATTTAAGAAAACAGGTTACAAACTTCATAAATTCTTTTAAATTTATTAATGTTTAAATTATTAAGCGTTTTCATATACTAAAAAGTTGTAACTCACTCTTCAGGTACAGCTTTTAGCTTGTAATTTCACTATAAATCATAGGTAAAACAACGAATTAAACTATACACTGACATTTTTAACAAAGTGACAGTACTCACCTATGACAAACACCCAGCAGTTTTCAAACGTTTTAGTCAGTGGTAGTAAAAACGTTAGAAGAAGGGGAAAGGAAGAAAACTATACGCAACTAGACGTCGGCGTCGCCGTCAGGAGGCATCGGAAACAGATGTTCATCCTAAGCGCCGTCCCCTTCTTCATCATCTTCATCACCTTCCTCTATACCACTATCATCGCTTTCCTCTATAACAACTAAATCATCGTCATCATCTTCGTCTATACCAAGGGCAAAATATTCGAACGTGACCCGTGGGAAGTCACCCTCGGCAACCACGACCACGTCCACAAAACCCACGGGCACATTCATTCCGAACAATTCGTAGCCGACCCCATCTGGAATGACTACGTAAATTGTTCCAACCCC